>JAEBDU010013311.1:811226-1091631 GCA_016802625.1 Heliconius numata | reverse complement strand
CATATTATTATGTGAAATAAAGTATAGTAAAGAGTACATATTGCAATGACATAAAATATTTTAATAACAATAACTGGCAACATAACTAAGCAAATAAGATGAAAAGACAAATAATATGGTCACATTGAATGTGGGATGTATATACAGTACCGGACAAAAAAAAGTACGCACCGATCAATGTCCACTTATAAGGTTTATTTTTTTTAAATATCATAGATAACTGAAACTTTAAGTGGTCATGGCGAAAGATCCTTATTTTGCCTTTACGCTGCCGTTGTAACAGTGTTGCAAATATAAGAAACCAGAAACTGAACGATTTTAGCGTATAAAATGCCTCTTATATGATGGACAAAAAAAAGTACGCACTCAAAGTTATCATATTATCAACAGCGACAGCGAAGTGATTTTCTCACAACAAAGTTTAATAAGGCGAAGAGACTGTAAAGATCAGAGTTTCTCCATTTTTCATCCTTTTATATCTTCTCTCTTCGAATAAAGACGTTAAAATCCGCGATGCCGAAAATACCAATCTAAATTTAAAAATTAGTGATAAAATACCAAAAAATAAGTATTTCAGAAAGAGAACTTGGTCGGAGATATGTAATAAGTGAAGGGGCAGTGCGAAAAATACGCAAGAAGTTTGAAAAAATAGGTATAATCAATGATAAGAGCGGAAGAGGGAGGATAAGAGAATCTTCTGCAGTGGACGATCGGATAATAATTAAGGAGGTGAAAAAAAAAATCCACAATAACCAGCCGCGTAATACTCCAGAATATCGGCCTCAATGTTTCCGACCGAAGGAATCGCAGGAGACTGCAAGGACTGGGTTTAAAAAATAGTTTCACACAGCGTTGCCCTCTGATTCGTGAAGCAAATAAAATCAAGAACCTCAAATTCGCCAAAAATATGTTGGAAAACCGTTTTCTTTTTGGAAAATAGTAATTTTGGACTGAGGAAAGCAAATTTGATTAATATGGACATAAACTATAATCGCACATGTGGTACAAGCCTACAGAACAGCTCCTCGAAAAAAATATTGATAAGATAGTTAAACACGGAGGAGGAAGTCTATTAGTGTAGGGTGTTTTGCGTGGTCTGGAGTCGGCAATTTGTTTCAAATAATAGGCATTATGACCGCCGATGTCTATATGGATATAATAAACGAAAATTTGGAAGAATCATTGCTGAAGATCGGATTGAAAGATGCATTTATCTTCAAACAAGACAACGATCTATAACATACGCCTCGGAAATCATCGGTCTTTTTCCGATCTTCCAAAATAAAATTGTTGGACTGGCCCGCGCAGTCACCGGATTTAAATCCTGTTGAAAATTTATGGTCGATTTTATACCAGAAGGTGAACAAAAGCGACGTGACGAACAAAGAAAAGTTGTTCGAAGCTTCGATAGAGGTCTGGGAAAAAAATGATCAAGAACATATTAATAACATAATCTAACTTGTTAAAAGTATGCCCCGACGCTTAGAAGCTGTTATCGCAGCAAAAGGTGGTCATACAAAATATTAGAAACGCGAAGTGATTATTTATTTAATTTTTTTCTAAGTGCGTACTTTTTTTTGTCCAGTCCAATAATGGTCTCCTGCCCGTGATATATTTTTTTTGTGCCGTATTCATAATATTTTTATAGTGATTTAGTGATGATGTGTGACCATACTCACAAACTATCGTTGAAACGGCTGGTGAAGTAGCTTATTAATTGTTTTCGTAAATAAACTGGCACTAATACCAAATGTCAAACAGTGCGTACTTTTTTTTGTCCAGTACTGTAAGTGAAAAATTAAAATTAAAGATACAAATTACTTAAATAGGCTAGGGTTTCTTTACAATATTACGCCTAGTGAAGGGCCTCCCCACAGGTTGACTGATGGCTGTAGGACTTATTTTGGGTCGCTCAGAGGTAGTGGCATTTACAACTGGAGAAACACTAGAAACGGCTTGAGGAAGCAGTTTTAAACACTCGCCAAGCTCAGCAGTAGTAGATATTCGCTTACGCTCGTTACTAGGAAGTTTGATAAAAATGTTACCATTATATGTCCATGTATTCCTCACTCCAAAAGATTTGCGCGCTGAAATAAATATGGACTGGCGAGATTTTGTGAGAAACTCACTCAGCACAACTTGAGAGGACTTTAGCTTCTTCTTATTGCCCCAGAGATCACTCCTCACCTTGAAGTCATTAAAGCGCACCAGAATTGGACGACAACGATTTGCTGATTTAATACCCAGCCGTTGACAGGATTGTATGGCAGAAGGGTTTATATCAGAGACTCCCATGAGGACTTGAATGGTTCCAAGTATAGTGGAGACCAAATTCTCACCCTCTGCCTCCTGAATCCCACCAAAAAGAAGAGCATTTCTTCTGGTTGAATTGTCGACTTCATCAATTTGTGAAGATAAATTTGAGATTAAAGACTTGAGGAGATCCAAAATGTTCCACACTGAAGTCTTAAATTCCTTAAATTCAGATGCCAGCTTGTCGAGACCTCCCTTACCAGTATCATTCGAACCAGTGTTATTTAATTGTTTTTCGAAATGTGTCATTCTCTTTCCTAGTGCCTCTGCAATATTTCTATGAACCTCCAAGATATCCTCCACTCTGCTTATATTGTGTTCTGATTGATAACTTGTAATAGACTAGTATAATTAGTGAGCCAGCAGGTAAGTGCTACTTTATGCAAATAAACACATTAAATGCACAACAAAAGTATTTTCCAATAATTGTCTACACTGTTTACACTTATTTTTTCACTTATAATTGAATTAAATTACTTTTAAATGATTTAAATGAACAAAAAATCGAAGACAGTAAAACTTTAAAGTGTTAACTTTTTTAGCACCTACCCGCGAAAAAATCTAGGCTATCTTGGAAGGTTCGCCATATTGGGTTTAGAATAACGTCACATCATATTTCCAGTTGCTCTCAAGAATCCCTTTCATTTGATACCTATAATGTACAAGTACATCAATCCGCCATACTGTAACCGCCAACAAGTATCCGCCATATTGAATTTAGAATGAAGTTACATCATTTATCACGTTGCTCTCAAGAAGCCTTTTCATTTGATACCCATAATGTATAAGCGCATCAAAAAAAACTATTCTGTTTCTTTGGATGGTCCGCCATATTGGATTTAGAATGACGTCACATATTTTTCGAGGTATTCTCATCGAGCCCTTTCCTTTGATACCCATATTATAGAAGTGCATTAAATATAACTATTCCGCCATCTTGGATGGTCCGCCATATTGGATTTTGAATGAAGTCACACACCTTATCGTGCATTGTCATCCAAACCAAACGTGTATACAAAATTCAGCTCAATTTTACGAACGTACCTTTCATTATATGAAAGCACAAAAAACTTGAATAGTGTTGCAATATATTGGATTTCAAGTGATGTCACATTATTATTTAATTGTTCTCGGCAAGATCTTTCATTTAATACGCATATTGCAGAAGTGCATAAATAATAACTATTCCGTTATATTGGACTTAGAATAACGTCAATATTTTTTTTCGAGGTACGGTCAACGACCCATTTCATTTAATATCTATATTGTAGAAGTACACTAAATAGATACTCGGCTATCTTCGATATCCTCCATACTGGATTTAGATTGACATCACATTATTTTTCTAGTTGCTCTCAACGAGCCCTTTCATTTGATACCCATCGTTCGCATCGTCACCAGGTGAGATAGCGGACAAATGCTTGCCTATCTACTAAAAATATATACTGTAGAAGCACATTAAAAATAACTATTTCGCCATCTTGTATTGTCCGCCATATTAGATTTAGAATTACGTCACATATTTTATCGTGCATTGTCATCCAAACTAAACGCGTATACAAAATTTCAGCTCAATCGGTTGAAGATATCTACTTGAGTGAGAAAGGAGAGCCTTGAGAAAATTGAGCTCAAAGATTTCACCCGAACACACATAAGCTTTTAAAAAAACCGGCTAAGTGCGAGTCGGGCTCTCCCACCGAGACTACCGTACCTCTTTCAGAATTGTAGGTCAACGGAAAGTTATAAAAGTAACGTTAGGCATATGCACTTATCTATACGAGTATATATAAAATCGAAAGGTCACTCACTCATCACGAAATCTCAGAAACTACAAGTGCTAGGCATCTCAAATTTTGCATAGGAGTTATTTATAGGACGTAGATGCTCGCTAAGATGGGAATTTACAATATTCGACTTCTAAGGGGTTGTTTTTGGGGTTGAAAGTTTGTATGAAACTTTGTTACTACAAATGCTAGGAGTCTCAAATTTTGCATGGACGTAAATTAATAATAACGTAGTTCACGCAGGCGAAGCCGCGGGCGGGCCGTAAGTTTTATATAAAATTAACTACAAATATAAATTTTTAATTGCTTTTTTCCATGAAGTACCCATAATTTTTTACTTTTCAGAATTTTTCCTTTATTTGTGTTGTATAACATTTCGCTCCAAATTTGATGACTGTAGGTCCACGGAAAGTTAGGTTTTTATACCGAGCGAATTTCACACAAAATGCGGCAAATTTGGCGCATAAATGCTGGTGTTTTTTGACTGCATTGACTTTTAAGTTATTTTTTCTGTGTTTCAAGGAAGCATAGACATTTCGAACATAGATATTTGGTATTAATTTCAGTTTGAAATCTCGGGATAAATAGTGTTGACAGACGGACGGACGGACGAACAACAAAGTGATCCTATAAGGTTCTGTTTCTTCCTTTTGAGGTACGGAACTTTCCTTACGGAAAGGTTTTAATTTGTATATTGTTTTCTTTCTCCCGACTACAATGCAAGGGTTATGTTTTTAGCTCCTATCTCTCGAGAAATCGGGCGGCACCTTGAAGCGAAATCGATGTAGGTAAACGAATTTCATGGACTTACATACAAGTCGGTAGTGATCATCCACACTAAGACTATCAATGGCGTCCTACACGACCGTATATCATACGGTGTCTTCGCTTTAACAAGATATACTAAGGAATGCATCTACTTCTTCCTCCTGGCATTAATCCCGAATGTTCATCTATCTTAAGTGTTTACACTAGTTTGTCAAAAGTGTAAGATAGGTATTACATGTATAGTATACTATAAATATAATATTTAACCGAGAATTATTTACATTATTCCAAGTACATTTCATTACCACCGATAAGAATTTCATCATCATGCGCAAATATTAAGTCTGGTTTCAGGCTGAAATAGTGTTAATATAACTATTGCCCAAACAAACATCATAATATGCTGTCATACGCATAATCGTGGGACTCGCTCATTGTGTCAACTACCACTTATACATTTAAATATAGTTTAAAAACAATTGTGAATATATGATCAGATGACATTACTTATTATTTTCTTTTCGTCTCCTTCAATAGGTTGAAACATTTTTTTTATTTTTTTCATCATCTTATAAGGCTCCGAATATAGTGAAGTAAAAGAATTTTTTGTCTTGAAAGTCGGGACAAACGAAAATTTTATGCAGCTAATGTTTTCTCCCTGCTACACACACTAAATTCGATATTTTCCTTCTGGAACACAATCTGCTATTGGGGGTTCTAACTTTATTGGCTGAAAGAAATCTCCTAGTAATCATATAGATTCACTATACAACGTTTTTGCGGTGCTAATCGGATTTTTAATAGGTATAAGCATCAATAATTTCACTTATTATATTAAAATTTTGTTTATTTTAAAGTACTAAAAATATTATTTACTACAATTTAAGGCATAATCCTAATTTGTTAAGCAAACAACAATTTATTATCCAAGTAAACATAGCCTGTCAAATGAATCACCTTGTTCTTGTCGACTGCTAGATCCTCAATATTGAGTATATCGATAGATTAAATTATTAATATATAGGCAACTGATAAAAATTTAAAAGAAAAAAAAAACTTAATATAACTTAAATAAAACAAAACATCGTCTTTATATAAATATTTTTAATTTTTATTAATTTTTCCAAAAAAGCGTTGAGCTTTTGCTTCTTGAAGTAGGTTAAAAATTAAATTTATGGATATTTGTTTTAAAATCTTCATAAACATTTTAATTTAATAAATTATCTTTACATAATGTATACAAAGTGATATGGATGTGAAAGTAGGTGACTTGAATGTGAATTGCTTGCTTTACGCAGATGATGCAGTGGTCATTGCATCATCAGAATGCGAGTTGCAGACATTGGTCACCACTCTGAAAAAGGGTGTGAAAATAATGGTTTAAGCCTGAATGCGAGTAAGACAACGGTTATAGTATTTAAAAGAAATGAAGAGAGGACGGAATACAATGTCAGTGTGAATGGTAAGATATTACAACAAGTGAATGAGGTAGTATATATACTTAGAAAGTATGTTCAGTAGAGATGGACGATACGAGACGGATGTGGAAAGGCGTATTATTGCTGCCGGTAACTGGGTTAACGGAGTCCTAGCTGCATTGATGAGACGGCGATACGTCAGGACAGCTGCGCGTTTGGCCGCACACAATGCAGTGTTGGTTCCGATCTGTCTGTCTAATGTCTCTGAAAGTCTCATTACGCTCTTGACAGAGCGGTCGTGTCACGTTTTTGGCTCTCGTTATTCTTGCCACAGTTTCACGCCATTTCTTTCTGTTGGTCGCCATTCTAGTGCACTCATGCAATTTACCCCCCACAGCTGATTTTACTTGGTCAGTCCATCGCATGGGTGATCTACCTCTTGATCAGGTACCATCTGCTCTTACACCACGAGTCGCTCTATTGAATCGTTTCCTTTTCTGGAGATGTGACCGAAGAACTTAAGCATGCGGGTTTGTACAAGAGCTGATAGTCGCTCTTTGATGCCAAGTTTTTGGAGAATGGACACATTGGAACGGAATTCTGTCCACGATATCCCGAGCATCTTTCTCCAGCATCACATCTCCATAGCATCAACCTTCTTCTATCCCATTTCCCGCACGGTCCATGTCTCAGCAGCATACAGACAAATAGGGAAAACGAGTGTTCGGATGCCTCCATGCATCCGCCCTTGTTTGTGATTAAAGTCCCAAGGTATATGTAGGACTGGACAACTTCACAATTCGCAATATCAGTCACTTCCGGCGAGTTATTGTTGGCGCGATCCACAATCATCATTTTTGTTTTGCTGTGATTGACCTTTAATCCAAACTGAAGGCTGACATGTCCCATCTTTTGAAGCAGTTTTTTCATATGCTGAATACTGGAGGCGAATAAGGTTGTATAGTCAGCGTAACGCAAGTTTGCAATATTGTAGCCACCAACCGCTATACCATCTGTCCAGTTCTCAAGGGTGATGCTCATTATAAGCCAGTATCTGAGTTTCCACGAAGGGCCTGGTTTTCTACTGCCTCGTGGCCGGTAACCAATTTCTCACCGCACGCCCCAGAGACAGTGCGGCGCCGGTTGCTAAGCGGTTCGTATGGCGATCGTAATCTTCTTAAATGTGCTTCCATGATGACTTTCTTGGGAAAAATAGTGCAGTGGTTTCCCCTTGCCTTCCGCACCAGACATTTTAGGGGTTATTTATACCCCAAGGCCCCTGTAACTGTGTGTGTGTGTGGTTATATCGCAAGAACTCAAGGCATGAGTTTGCCTGCAAATATAAAGCAATTCATATCTATACTTATACTTATAATAAATATGAATTTGTTTGTGATAAATCTATATTTTTAACCAACTTTCAAAACAAGGAGGAGGTTCTCAATTAAATATTTTCGATTTGATATTCGATTCATTTAATCGACTTATTTTGGATTCGATTTCGATATTGGATTATTCGATTCGATTTGGGTATTTTTTGTAATATGCAATCATTACAGTTATTTTACAAATAATGTTATAAATCCTTACCCAAGTCAATAATTTAAGACCTAAGACTGTTTCTGAACGAATAAATTAAATTATTCATTGACATTTGACACATTTGACTGTTAGTCCATTCTATTTATTAAATGAATAATCATGTAGTTCAAGCGGGCGAAGCCGCGGGGGGGGGGGGGCGCTAGTCATTTATAAAATCATTAATTTAGTAATAACCTTTAACACACAAACGTACTTTCATAATCAATCCTGAGACCAAGAGGGCGAATAAAAAAGTAGGGATACATGGAGACGGTGAGCCAGAACTGGTGACTTCTGGTGACTACTAATATAATATAGTACGCTAAAAATATAAAACAAATATACAATAAGGATTGTACAAATAAAAAAAAGAAGAGAAGAAATATAAAAAATTACATCATTTTAATTTATTATGAACAAATAAACAGTTTTTGTGGGTTATTAAGTAAGCTTACGCTGTGTTTGACTGCGATTTTGAATGGTTACTTATATTAGGGCGCATATTATGATAATATATCAGTGGGAGGTGGAAAATCAGAAGTTGATAGACGCGTTTAAAATTATTCTTATATATAAAAATGTCTCAGAGCGATCCCGCAAAGAAAAGTGGACACACTTATATGCAATGGATTTTTGTATTGTTTGGTACGTATACTTATATACTAATATTATAATGCTGAAGACTTTGTTTGGTCGAACGTGTTAATATCAAGAACTACTGGTGTTAGTTAAAATTATTTTTTATTAATTAGTTAAAAGAAAAAAAAATCTTTTTTAAATAATAATCTTTTATTATTTGTTCATAAAATGAACTAAAGAGTTAAAATAAATAAACTCTAATAAAAAATATAACACTTAATAAGCTAATTGTAAACTTTACCGATCATTAAGCTTCTTTGTCTAAGATAAAATAAATTAAAAGCAAAAAATTTTTTTTAGTAAAAGCTTTTATTTAAACGATTTAAAAAGGAGAAAATATTTTGTTTCTTTTAAATTTTCACTATAAATATATAACCTCATTATACACAATTTATATGATCATAAAAGCTTGTCGCGCGATTTACTTTTTGTAAATAAACCAGTACTAATTTAATTATGTAAAATCTGTAAAAAGTTTAAAATTTTTAAGTTTTAATTTAATATTGATTAACGCGACCTGCTTATTTGTACCCTTTGGGGTGAATTATAATAAACCATGAAACATGTGTTCAATGAAATATTTTTCAGTCTAAATTTAAATTTTTTTTTTAAGATTTTTCCGTTTCAAACTCTAAAAACTTTCAAACTCTTATTTGCGCCCTTAGGAGGTGTATTCTAGAAAACCTTGAAACACATGTTTAATTAAATATTTTTAAGAGTCTAAATTTCAGATTTTATAAAAATCGGTGGCGATTTAAAGATTTTTCCATACAAACTTTCAACTCCTTATTTGCACCCTTAGGGGGAGAATTCTAGAAAACCATGAAATATGTGTTCAATGAAATCTATTTAAGAGTCTGTTTTTCAAATTTTATAAAAATCGGTGGCGAATTAAAAAAAAATCCATACAAACTTTCAATCCCTATTTCACCCCTTTAGGGTTAAAGTTTTTCAAAATCCCTTCTTAGTGGATGTCCAGATTACGAAAGTAAACATCTGCCCAAATTTCACGTTTCTACCATCAGCGGTTACGGCTGTGCGTGCGTCTTACCTCAGTCAGTCCAACAAGTCCTTTATTTGGTAGATCTTTCTGTGCTACTAGGTAACAAAGTATGTACCCTTTTACTTTCAGATTGTTATTTTAAGCAGATTTTTTAAAATAACTATATTATTTTATAATGGTCTTTTTTTGTAGCTTTCATTTGATACCTTTGTTGAGTTGGTAGGAAAAAACATTTCCTGAAGTTCATTATCAGACTCATCATTTATCACTACCATAGTTCATTAGCCCTCATGTCCTTTTTTCAACATTTAGCAGGGCTTGGGAGTCTTGTGGACTAACCAACGTCGTTATGCATTTTTCCTATAGTATAACATATAATCTATTGTTTTACTTTATCGTAGTAAGTTGGAAAATTACCTAGTTAGAATAATTTGACAATTATACATTATACTTCTAAACTCATAGCAAAATTACAATGTCACAAAGGCGGAGATGATGAATACAGGTATATAATGACAAAAAAAAAATATCGCTTATAAGCGATATTTTTTAGTTATAACTAGTTATAACTAGTTCTTCAAGGAACGTTTTTTCAAAATTGTTTCCGATCTGATGATTCCGATCCGATTCCGATGATGATTCCGTTCCTGATAAATTTATTTTCATAAAAAGAGATATCTGATTAATATTATTTTTATTTAAAGCCAATTGTACACTGCTGGTTTACGGTTTGGAGAATGGCTGGATTTCTCCCATTACTACATTGCTTCAGTCAGAAGCGTCTCCAGTGGGATATCCAATGACTAATGGTGAACTCTCATGGACAGCAAGTGTTTTGAGCATGACAGCTTCTTTTGGCGTCATTACTTACTCATATATCGCTGATCGATATGGAAGAAAGATTAGTGTACTCATCATTGCTTTTTTGGAAGGGGTGAGCTAAAAAATTAGATCAACAAATTTTATATTTATAATTTTTTTGTATTAATTATTTTTTTTTGTATTTTTATTCTGCTCTACAGATTTCGTGGATGATACGCCTCTGTAATTCTTCAGCAACTCTTCTCATTGTAGCAAGAGTCCTTGCTGGCTTAGGATCTGGGGGGTGTTTTACTGTTATCCCAATGTACGTAAAAGAAATAAGCCAAGAAAATTTAACTGGTATTATGGGAACCATTACATTTATCATGCACACTACGGGAATATTTTTAATGTATGTAATGGGGGTGTATTTGGACTATAAGACTGTTATTACTATAGTCATGATAATACCAATAATTACTATACTTGCGATGATCAAAGCTCCTGAATCTCCTGCTTTCTTGGTGAAACAAGATAAAATTGATGTAAGTTTTATATAATTAATAAATCAGCTTGATGATTCCGCCCCAAATAGCTTTATTTTACATTGTTCATGTTCACTATTCAAATCAGATATCGAACCACATAGGTACAAGACGTTAGCACAGCCGACGTCAACCACTAAACGTCATTAAAAGTTAACAATTTAAAATATTCTTAGAAATTGGAAGCCGTTAACGTATTTAAAAAAAAAAAACAAGATAAGCACACATATCGTTTATATATTTTTAAATTATTCGGAAAGAGTAATTGTAATAAGTGATATCACCTAATAACAATACTTCACACGAGTTTACTTTCGATAAGGGCCGTTGCTTACAAGAAACTGCCCCGATTGACACAATTTTAAAATCCATCAAATCTTCATCCATTTTTTAAATCGGTAGCAATATAGGTTATTATTTAGCATAATTTAATTTATCAACATGAAAACAATAACTAATCTTAAAATAATGTATTTATTACTAACTTAAAAAGATTCATATCGGGTGCATAAAAGGTTTAATTTAATAATTGATAGCCTGATCGCTTAAGTTTTTATCTGCGAATAAATCACGACCTATTATTAAATATTAGTCATATAATAAAGAAATTTTAATTTCAAAAGTTCATTTTCAGCTCTCATAACATTAAGAAGAAAATATTATTCTACTCTGAAATTTTATTGTTACTTTACAGAAAGCTTTAGAAACAGTGGCGTTTTTGCGAGGCCTTGACAAAGACGACGTGGTAGTGCAGGAAATTGTTGATAATATGATTAAAGAAGAAATACGTTTTAAATCACTACCAAATATTACTTTTATAAATATATGTGAGTATAATTCTCATAATGTAAAAAGAGAACATTAGTTAGCTTATGATATAGATGAATATGAAGAAAGGTCGGAATGCAAGATCAGTGTAAACGGTAAGATGTATGATCAATAAAGAATCATTGATGAGACGGCGAAACGCCAGCGGAGTTGTGCGTTTGGCCGTACACAATGAAGTGTTGGTACCGACGTTGTTATACGGCAGCGAAACGTGGGTATTACAGAAGACAAGAAGAATTAAAGAAAGATGAATGCCGTGGAGATGCGATCTCTTCGTAGGATATGCGGAGTCAACTTAGCTGATCGAATCCGCATTGAAGAGATACACAGAACGGCAGGTCTAGTACCTGAGGTTGTCACTGTGAGAATGAAGAAGGACGTGCGCAATTGGTTTGGGTACGTCGAATGAATGAGTGATGAAAGAACGGAAAAGAGATTAATGATGGTAAAGTAGATGGTAAGAGAGGTAGGGGGAGACCTCGGTTGACCTTCGAAAACACAGTATTAAAGAACAGGAGGAAAGTCACGTAAAAAGCAAGAGGAATCCCCGGAGGGTACATATAAAGTGGTTGATGACAGTGGACAAGGCGAAAGAGGTATATAGAGACCGTTTAGCATTCCGTTCTCTCTGACCACTCAGCTAGGGATAAAGCGTGAAGCTTAGTTAAGTTTTTTTTTTTTAATTTTATCATACTCGATCATGTAACACAACTATTATAATAACTTAAATTTAAGGAAACAAACAAATTATATAAATTACTTACGCTGAAATTTGGGGAGAGGATTTTATTATGTTATTTATTATAGGAGGAAATTCTTATGGGAACGACTACTATTTTACGTTTTATACGCCACGTATCAAAATTACAACCAACAATCATTACGTGTAATCTAAAATTTTAAACAACATTTTTTTTTTCAGTGAAGAACAATTGCTGGCGTCGCGGTTTCATCATCATAATGTGCGCTTTTACATTCTTCGAATTAAATGGAGCCTACGTGGTTTTAACTTTTGCGTCTAAAATGCTGGCGTCTACTGGTATTAAGTTTCACATCAAACCCGAGGTCCAGTCACTCAGCTTCCCTCTTGTGATGATGATCGCATCATTGAGCTTGACATCCTGTGTTGAGAGGTGTGGGAGAAGGGTGAGAAAATAAAATATAAATGAGTATATACGTACCTATTTTCGAGACTCAACGACGCACTTTGCGGGGAAATAAATAAAGTTTATAGGTGATAGTAAATGATCCCCATATAACACCAGAGAAGCTACAGGTGCATTGCCAGCCTTTTAAGGTAGTAGGAGATAAAAGTGCTTTTTAACTGCACCCAGTCAGACGCTGTCCCATTGTGCTTCAACAGCCATAATTGTTATCATTAATGACAATTTTATATTTTTTTCAGCCCCTTCTAATAATCGCATACTCACTCACCGCTATAGCGATGTTCTCATTGGCAACTATGATTATAGTTCAAATAAATTATGGTAATGTGCCCGGGTGGATGCCTCTAATTACTCTCATAGTAACACTAGCCATGTGTAGTGGAGGCACTGCACCTCTAACTTATATTACTTTGACAGAATTGTTTAATTTTCAAGTAAGTATTTTTATGTTACAAATATTTAAAACCCTTATGATTTAGACATTTGGAGTATTTTTTTTAACATTTTTAAAGTATTATTCCACACTTGGGAAAGAAAAATACTTATTAAGAAAAAGTAAAAAAATTTGAACAAGTTTGTTTGATAAAACATTTCTGTTTTACATTTTTTTCAAAGTGACACTTACAAAAAAAAGATATTATAGAAATCGTATAATTTTTTTTTATTTTTTAAATCGTTTGTCAATATTTATCGTAAGAAGATTTTATCTAAGAGCATTTGCACTTTTGTTTTGGCCAATTGAGGTATACTATTAATAACCTTTATAGTTATATTTTGTTATATATACCTGGCCATTGTCTAGCTTTTGTTCGGTAGTAGTTATTTATCTATATAGGATTGTGAATGTGGACTTAATTATACCAAAATTATATTTTTTTAGATTCGAGCCAAAGCAATGGGCGTTGTTGTGACTTACGGATGGTTTTTGACTTTTCTATCACAAATTACATACACTACAATAGCAAACACATTTGGAGAGTCCGCCCCATACATTTTGTACGGAAGTGTAAATGTAGGAGCCATATTTTTCATAATTTTCTTTTTACCTGAGACTAGAGGAAAGACTGAGGATGAAATATATAAGAACGTCAAGAAGAATGAAAATTCAATTACAGCTTAAAAAGTTTTCAGAATAATGTACCAAAATAATGAAAAGACAAATTGACAAGCTTAAAAAAATTGATCTTTAGAAGTTCTTTTTTACAATAATAGATTTTATTTCATTACGCATGTGATAGGGAAGACACAAAGAATGTAGTGTCAACTTGGTCCGTATATGGAATTCTCATGGACATGGACTGGTGGAACTGATAATTTATGGGTGGGCCCAGAATTTGTACAATCAAAATATTAAAAAAAAAACGCTTACACAAATGTATAGCTTTCAGTTTCAAGTAATAAAGTAAGAAAGATTTCTTTATTGAACTAACTAATTTCTATATTCTATATTTTTGAAACTTTTTAATTAATTTAATTTTAAGCTTACAGTAATATCCTGTTCTCTCACTGTAGTTGTATAACGCTAGCCGTATTTCGGACAGATGTTTTCTCTCCTCTTTCCACATTAATCAGTGTTTAGAGTGTGATAGACATCAGACATTAATATACGAGTACATACTACAGTGAGCATAACTATAATATAAATATCAATTGTTGCTTTTGTGGAATTGAATAATGATAATAATGTATATACACTAAAATTCTTATGTACATATTCAAGAATTTATATTAAGAATAAATTATATTTTCTAATTAATACAGATTTTATTTTATAAATAACTTTTTCTTATATTGTCATGCACAAAATTTTTGCAATAACTTAACCTTCACAAGTTAATCAATTTTAATATTAAATGGTTCAACAATTTCAATACACTCGTAGATTGCTTTAAATTATCACTTTTGTATTTTTTTTTTCAAAATATATATTACGTATATTTTTATTAAAAAACTAGTTTTTGGATTACTAGTTTTCACTAGTTAGTCCCAACACGCATGCCTCCAGAATTCGGCTGCTACGGCAGAGTCGAATCCGACTATAGACACGACGATTGTTGGCTTAGTTCACCAATTTAATAAACACGCAATGTTTCAATATTAAGACGGTGCGTGGGGAACGGGTTGTCTTAAGGCTAAGTTGTCTATCCTGATACATGCGCGATACAGCATCAAGCCAAAAATATATTCTTGACGTGTATTAAGAAATAATGCAAATAAATTACTTTGTAGGAATATATATATTTACTGTTAAACGAGTACAAATAACATTATCAGAATCGAGAATACATGGAAAATTGCAAATGTAATTTTCTATGTGCACCTACTCACTGTTGACACAGTGAGTAGGTACGTAGGTATATTTATTAGAAAAGAAAATAAATAAGAGCCACTATCTATCTATCTGTAGTTACTGTTTTTTTTTTTCTTAATTTGGCGCGTGTATTGCGATGTATTAAAATTAAAGAACTGGAACATCCGTTGAAGAAAGAAAACATATTAACCCGGCTAAACTATAAGATATATTGTATAATGCTGCCTTGGTGAAAGATATTTATAGGAACTGGCATTTTCTATCGACATAATATAAAAATTAAAGATCTGGAATATCTTATATCTGGAAGGATTGTATTTATTAATATGAAGACTACGTTAAAAACCAGACGACGTGGAGTAGGTAAGAAGGCAGACTCTGGCAAACGCCGGGATTAATGCCAGGAGCAAGAAGAAAAAGAAGAACTATAATAGTATAGCTTAATTATAAGAAAAATAACACAGGTTGTCTGTAAAGCTGGCTTACGGACGATAATTTTACGTGATAACGTCATAAGAAAACATTGATGAAAAAATTCTTACTTTTATGAATTGAATTGCATTATTGTCATTGAATTATCAGTTCGTCAGTTATCGTTTGCAACTACTATTGATTTTAGTGAGTCAATACACAGTGACAAAAAATTGGGTGGAAAGCAGAGGACAGAGTTACAGGTGAAGAGCCACAATGTCCACATAAGTGAAGTTGCGGGCGGCCGCTAGTGCTAGTTAACAGTAGAACAGTGCTTTTTATGATTTATAAAGTAAGCTTAAACAATATTTAACTGAGATATTGAATGGTTAATTATATTATGATACTGTATCAGTGTGATATGTAAATCTGTATTCGTTAGACGCGTTCAAATTAATCTCATATAGAAATGTCTCAAAGACATTCTTATATAAAAAAAAATGGACACACCTATCGACAATGGATTTTTGCATTGTTGGGTATGTATTCATTTATGAAAGTACAAATAAATTTAATTATTATTATAAAAACAAAAAACTCGACTGCATAGAAATAATGAACTGTAAAGATTTAAAAAATTACAAAATTTAGAAAATTTTTAATCGTAAAACCGGGTAATGGCGGTCAGGAGATAGTACTGGCCAGTACGAAATATTTCTTAAAATTCTGTATTCATGTAAGTATACTCAAAAATCGCGTGGAAGGACAATACTCTGCGCTAATGCATTTACCCCCACTTGCTTATCGCCAAAATTTAGGGACATTAATTGTTTTGGTAGCAACTCGAAGTATTTTTTTTGTGGTCAATCATTGAGATGTGAGTGTTTATTACTTCATTTTTGTTACATTATTATCTACAATTATTGTAACATAATCATCATCTAATCCTTATTTTATTTCAGGTTAAGTGACGTTTGTGATCATACCAACAAATCAATCATCAACATCATAATTCAATCTAAATTATATGTCTTTATTTAAAGCCAATTTTACAATGCTGGTCTACGGCATGGAGAGTGGATGGATTTCTCCTATCACTGCATTGCTTCAGTCGGAACATTCCCCTGTGGGGTACCCTATGACTGATGATGAGCTCTCTTGGACAGCAAGTGTCTTGAGCATGACAGCTACGTTTGGCACAATTACATACTCGTACATTGCTGATCGATACGGAAGAAAGATTGGTGTAATCATCATTGCCTTTTTGGAGGGGGTGAGTGGAATTATGAAGATGAAAGTTAGATCATCAATTTTTTTTTGTGAATTAAAGTATTTTGTATTTTTTTCCTTTATTCATTGACTTTACAGGTTTCTTGGATGATACGCCTCTTCCATCCTTCAGTGACTCTTCTCATTGTAGCAAGAATATTTGCTGGTTTAGCAGCTGGAGGATGTTTCAATATTATCCCCATGTATGTGAAAGAAATAAGCCAAGAAGATTTAACTGGAATTCTGGGAACTTTTCCAATTCTCATGTATACTACAGGAATATTTCTAATGTATGTAATTGGGGCGTATTTGGATTATAATACTATAATTATTACAGTCACCATACTACCAATAATGACTATCTTTGCGATGATAAAAGCTCCTGAATCTCCTGCTTTGTTGGTGAAACAAGAAAAAATTGACGTAAGTTTTATAAAATATTTTTTCTTTTTTAATTCTTTCTTTCTTTTCTTTTTTCGGACTCGGACTGACAAATAATATCAAACGCCACAATTTATTAAATTAACCCAAAAATATGTATATAATAGATAAAAATATTGCTATGAAAAATATATAAAAATATTAGCATTTAAAACGATAAATATCGTACACATTTAGGTAAATCAGGATAGTTATTGATTTGAAAAAACACGGTATAAAAATTTAACCCTCTCGCTATGTTTTCGTCTGATAAAGTCTGAAAAACGAAATGAGACAATGGAGAAAATTGATTTCAAAAGTGCATACTATTTCTATATTTTTAGAGGTTATTGTTTACTTATTGGTTAATTTACAGAAAGCCATAGAAACAGTGGCGTTTATGCGAGGCCTTGAAAAGCATGATGTTGTTGTGCAGAAAATAGTTGATAGTATGATTGACGAAGAAATTCGCTTCAAATCTCTACCAAATATCACATTTATAAACATATGTAAGTAAAATTCACCTAACGTAAAAAGGGTACAACATGTATGGTATCCTTTCTAGAATTATCTTATTTTCAGGGAAGAACAACTGTTGGCGTCGTGGCTTTATCCTCATAATGTTGGCTTTTACATTCTACGAATTAAACGGAGCCTTCGTTATTATAACATTTGCATCTAAAATGCTCGCATCTACTGGAATTGAGTTTGACATCAGCCCTGAGGTCCAGTCACTCAGCTTCCCTATTGTGATGATCGCCGCATCATTGGGCTTGACATCCTGCGTTGAGAGATGTGGGAGGAAGGTGAGACAATTGGTTGATATATTTAGTTAGGTTAGATGACTTACTGATTATAGCTGAATACAAATGTTAAATAATAATAGCCACTAACCAGGGGTCACGATTTTGAGACGTTGCTATTGAATGGCGAAACTCAACGCACTATGTGTGGAAATTAATATAATTTATATAATTCATTTCTAGTTAAACTGTAATCATTTACTCGAGTTTCTATCCTACTGCGCCATAGCATCGCATCAGCATAGCATCGTAGCATCGTTATTAACAATAATAATTTTAAGTGGTTTTTTTTCAGCCCCTTCTAATAATCGCTTATTCACTCACTGCGTTCGTTATGTTCTCCTTGGCAATTATGATTATAATTCAAATAAATTATGCTATTGTGCCCGGGTGGATGCCTTTACTTGCTCTCATAGTAACAGTAGCCATGTGTAGTGGAGGCACTGCACCTCTAACCTATATTATCATGACAGAAATGTTTAACTTTCAAGTAAGTCATTTTATAATATTTTATTTACAAATTTGATTGTATTTATTACTTCTTTATTAGCTTCGTGTTGTATCCCGCACATAGCAGGGAGGGAGTGGGTACCTTAACTCGGGTAAACGGAGTTTCTTAACACTAGGTTCCTACCTAGTGCTAAGACGCTCCGTTCCCATTACGACGCTTTCGTTGCCATTAAGTGGCGGTAGTATGTAGATTGTGATAACGCGGCATAGAAGCTTGTAATTTTAATTTGCGTTGACTTAGATGGTAGATTTTTTTCTATGCTCCAAGGAACTGTAGACCTGAATAATTGATATTAATTTCAGGTTAATACTTCCATAGGATCTTGAGATTCCGTTTTGTCTTTTCGAGGCATGAAACTTTAAAACATGATTTTCATTTATGTGTTTATTTTTTTAAATTCGTTATCTTCGGTTTTGTCAATTTCTGTCGTAGGTAATTATTTAGCTTTTATTCGGCGTAGTCAGAAGTTATCTGTTGAGGATCTTTACTTGTGTTGGCTGTTCATAGATTAAGTTACCTAACATAATTATGAACTCAATGTTATTACAATGATATTTTTTTTAGATCCGAGCCAAAGTAATGGGCGTTGTTGTTACATATGCATGGTTTTTGACTTTTCTATCACATATAACTTACTCTGCAATAGCAAATGCATTTGGAGAGTCCGCCCCATACATTTTGTACGGAAGTGTAAACGTTGGAGCTATATTTTTCATAATATTCTTTTTACCTGAGACTAGAGGAAAGACTGAGGATGAAATATATAAGAATGTGAAGAAGAATGAACATTCAATTACGGCTTAAAAAAGAATACATGAAGATAATGAAAAGACAGAGCAGCCTTAGAAAACTTTATCAAGAAGATAATTTTTATAATAATTAATATATTTTTAGCATCACGTTTTATTGCGTATATAACAAAGTAAGCAGAAAGAACTTAGTGTCAAGATATTTGGTTGTCCATTTTTCAAGTGAATTTAACTGACGGAATTAAACGCTACATTTTGTTAATAAAGAAAATGAAACTGGTTCTGCCCACTCCAGAATTGTTACGGAACAAAATGAAGGCTGAGAAATTAAAAATCCTTTACACAAAAAGATAAAATCTAAGCTAAATTCAATAAAGTTATTTTTACTTTTTTACTGTTTTTTAAATTCTAAATTAAATTTTTTTTACTATTTATTTACAAAAAATAAATATTGGTCTTTGTTTAAATTTTATTTATTATATTTAATATTTATTTGTTTATTATCTGAAAGCTTGACATATACATTGCCGTAGTGCGTCCTTTTGTAAATATTGATTGGCGAGTTTTAGCGAGAAACTAATATCACAGGTGTACGTCACAATGAAGGTATGATTGTTCTATTATTAGACAACAATAGTAATTAAAAAGAACGTTATCAGATACAGGGTAAATATCATTAAATAATTTAAACAACATGTGTGATAAAACTTTTGCCTTCCTTAAATTGTTTTTAGTTATCAGAGTTATCTGGCTGTATTCATAGTCATCTGCAAAAAACTTGTAGTTTTTTTAAAAATATATTTATTTAAAAATATAAAAAAAATTAAAATGGGAGTAAAAATTAAATAATAAATTACAGAATTTCAATTAAATAGAAATTCATTTTATCTGTTTTGATTACAAGGAGGAATTTAAAAATTAAATCAGCTTCACGCTGTATCCCGCACACAGTACGGTAGCCAGAAACTCTGTGTTAAGATACTTCGTTCCCCACTTTTCGCCAATTTCATGAGGCATTGCCACTCATTGGAGTGGCGGCACTCAACACCGCGCTTTACTTCGACACCAGAACGAAGAAATGAAAATATAAATTTAATAAATATTTCTGTTTACAGTCACACACTTGAGCCATTGCGCCACTACTGGCCTCGAACTACTGAATAGGGAATATGTTACGCTTCATGCTTTATACCTGTATATAATAGGGTAGGCAGAGAGAACATAGGTTCAATACACTTTCCTCTCGAATTTCAGTTGCTGCATATTGAGTAGTGGAATTCAACGTTGCATTTTTGTTTGCTGGGAAAGAAAAATAATTCAATCCTCCTAATAAACCGAACCCACTGCCACTGCGTTTCGAGTCACACTATGTACCACTGCATTATGATCGTCTCAATAAAATATAATGTAAAGCTTATAAGAATCAAAATCGAACTTTTCTTTTCGTTTCACTTTCATCCAACATTTGCCTGCCGGCGGCATACTGCGCTGTATGGACGGGCGAGGGGAAACAACTATAGTAATATAATATATAAAATAACATATAGTATGTTATAAACAAATAATAAGTACTATTGACTTGTAGATAATAGTAATATATAAAAACACTTGCATCATTTAAATTTCTTAAGAACAAATAAACAGTGCTTTTTGTGATTTATTATCGGCGATTAAAAGATGTTTAAATGAGATTTTCAATAGTTCATTATGCTGCGTTAAATATGATAATGTCATTCAGTACGATATGTAAATTTGTAGTTGTCAGACGCATTGAAATTAATTATTTTTCATGAGAAAGAGATGTCTCAAAGAGATTCTTCTTGTAAGAAAAATGGACACACTTATTTACAATGGACTTTTGCATTGTTAGGTACGTATCCTATATTAATAATATCCTATATTAATAATATCCTATATAAATAATAAGGGTTTGTTTTATGGCACACTTTAATCCCTGAGTTTATTGCCAAGGTGTGCCTTCCTACTCAATATACCCTACTTTGCATTTCCTCTTCTTGTGGTGTTATACAAATCTGTCGTTTTACTTTGTCCAAGCAATCGAAAAACTACCTCAACAAAATCCTATAACTATACATTTTAAAACTTAGAGCAAAATTGCGATGTCATCAAGGAGATGTAAAAAGATTTATATCAATAGCCCTTACTTGTGCGCCCAGCAACATACTGGAGATGATCATAGAAAAAAGAGAAAGAGAGGGGAAAGAATTAAGGGAAAATATCGCTTAGAACTAGTTTTTCAAGAAACGAATCTTAGTCTTGCAATCTTAATATTGTTATTAAAAAATCGCGACATCCATGATCAAAACAAACAGATTTATTTCAATTTAAAAATAATATATATATTTATTTTAAGCCAATTGTACACTGCTGGTTTACGGTTTGGAGAGTGGATGGATTTCTCCTATCACTGCATTGCTTCAGTCAGAAGCGTCTCCAGTGGGATATCCAATGACTGATGGTGAACTCTCATGGACAGCAAGTGTTTTGAGTATGACAGCTACTTTTGGCGTCATTACTTACTCATATATCGCTGATAGATACGGAAGGAAGATTGGTGTAATAATTATAGCCTTTTTGGAAGGGGTGAGCTGAATTATAACATGAAAATTAGGTGTTTTACTTATGAAATTTTATATTTCTCCCCTTTTTGGTATTTTTTATAGATTTCATGGATTATACGCCTTTTCTACTCTTCAGCAACTCTTCTTATTGTAGCAAGAGTTTTTGCTGGTTTAGCAGCTGGAGGGTGTTTCAATATCATCCCTATGTATGTAAAAGAAATAAGCCAAGAAGATTTAACTGGAATTCTGGGAACCTTTCCAATTCTCATGCATACTACAGGAATATTTTTAATGTATGTAATTGGGGCGTATTTGGAATATAAGACTGTTATTATTATAGTTACGATAATACCAATAATTACTATACTTGCGATGATCAAAGCTCCTGAATCTCCTGCTTTCTTGGTGAAACAAGATAAAATTGACGTGAGTTTTGTATACTCGTAACTTATTTTCATTCCACTTTTACTATATTTTTATTTTAAATTAGGTCAATTGGGGAAATCAAATGCAGCAATCTATTTAATTATTCTATTAAAAATATTTATAGTACAAATTTAAATATTAACTAGAATAGAACGCAAAGCAAGAATTAATATTATAACTTTTTTACGTTACAAAACAGTCACACAAAAATCTCGGTACAAAAATTCATCCCCTTAGGTATATATTTAACCCCCTAACAAAGCTTGAAAAACTTGAAATAAATCACATTTAATATAGAAGATAAAATATATTAGTTTTATTTCAAAAATGTATGTTCTATTGTTCAAAGTACCTTATGTAAAGAGAGAAATGAGAGAATGTAAGAGAAATAAATTTAATTGGTTCCTTTACAGAAAGCTTTAGAAACCGTTGCGTTTTTACGAGGCCTTGATAAAGATGACGTGGTAGTGCAGAAATTAGTTGATAGTATGATCAACGAAGAAATTCGCTTCAAATCACTACCAAATATTACTTTTATGAACATATGTAAGTAAAATAATTCTAACTTAAAAAAAGGTTCAGGTAAGAGTAGGGGATATTAAGTTACTATACGAACACGTTTACTAAAAAATGTTGTAATCTTTTTATCCTGAAAGATAGAACGCAATGATCACTTTCGTCTTCTTCCTAGTCGTACGCTCCTGTCGGACTGGTCGTGGTCATGAGCTATCTTTTCCAATTAAAAGCGAGATTGCGAGATTTCTCCATCTATTTCTATTTTCAGCAATGCGTGTGCATTCCCCTATGGAGCAGCCAGTGCAGGACTTGATCAATGATTACTTTAGTACTTTTAAATATTTATATTTTATATACTGGAATTATAAAATAATGCCTAATAATGATAACTATTTATCAAAACGTAAACCCCTAATTTTTCTAAAATTAAAAAGTAAAATACATTAGGTTATAAGAATGCAAAATGATTTTATTTCCAGTGAAGAACAATTGCTGGCGCCGAGGTTTCATCCTCATAATGATTGTCTTTACCTGCTACGAATTGAACGGAGCTTTTGTGATTGTTACGTTTGCGTCTAAAATGCTCTCGTCTACTGGTATTCAGTTTGACATCAGCCCTGAGGTCCAGTCGCTCAGCTTCCCTCTTGTGATGATCGTCGCATCATTGGGTTTGGCATCTTGCGTTGAAAAGTGTGGGAGAAAGGTGAGGAAAGTTGATACGACAATTTATATAGTTATGTTATTAGTATTTGCTCAATACTAAATACTATACGTCCCTATATAAAGATGGATTACCCATTTTTTTCATATTCTTTCATACGAAATCGAAATAAGTATTTCCCGGTTCAAATAATGCATAATTTTGACATAACGATTAAAAAAATCATTGTTCCCAAAATAATTCTAAACTAATGATCAAACGTAAAATCATGGAGAATATAGACACAAAATTTTCTATGAGCTTATTATCATCACTGCAGCTCCACTTTTTTTTTACACAATAGATCAATAAGATAGAACCTAGGGTTAAGACATTCCGTTCCTTATTTTTAACAAAATTTTCGAGATATTACGTTTTGGAGCGGCGGAACTCCACATTATATTTAGTCTACCAGTCTACCTACTACCTACCATACATAACTAATAAATTTAAATATAATTATAATTGAGACATTTTTTTTATTATTTCAGCCTCTTCTTATAATAGCATACTCACTCACCGCTATAGCTATGTTCTCCTTGGCAACTATGATTATAGTCCAAATGAGCTACGGTAACGTACCAGCGTGGATGCCTTTACTTGCTCTCATTGTGGCAGTAGCCATGTGCAGTGGGGGTGCTTCACCGCTAGCTTTTATTGTCATGACAGAAATGTTTAATTTCCAAGTAAGTACTGAAATTGTTATATGAGTACCATTGATACCAAATATTTGAACATTTTGTATTAAACTAAACAAACATGATTTAGGAAATATAAAAACGTGAATGTAGCGGGTCTTGAACCCGCACTTGGATAACTTTTTATAATAATCGAAAAATATTTTTCGTACAGGACTTTTTGATGCTCTTTGATTTTTGGCAAAATTGCTAAACGACTGTTGTTTGTCTATAAATACTAAAAAAATGAACTAAATTTAGTTTCACACTGTATACCGTACATACCGTACATAGCAGAGGGAACCTGGGATCCTAGTGTTAAGATCCGTGTTGTGTGGAAGAACTCAACTTCGAAACTTGACCAATCGTGTAAAATAAAATCAATACGTAATTCAAAGGGAAATTGTGTAAGAAACGAACAAAAAATATTTTACAGACAAATTGAAAATCTCTTTCGTTTGAAGGGCATTAACTAAATCATTTATTTTATTTTAGATCCGAGCCAAAGTTATGGGAGTTGTCGTAACATACGCGTGGTTTTTGACATTTATAGCACAAAGTACTTACGCTCCGATAGCCAACGCGTTTGGAGAGTTCGCCCCGTACGTCTTGTATGGAAGTGTAAACCTTGCGGCTGTGTTCTTCGTTATATTCTTTTTACCTGAGACTAGAGGGAAGACTGAGGATGAAATATTTAAAAATGTAAAAAAGAATGACAATTCAAGCATAATTTAAGGAAGTAAAAAGGTGTTCCTTCTATATATATGATCTATGACAGGATAATAAAAAAATGCTAAAAGAGAGACAATTTAATATCTAGACGTTTTATTTTATTACAAATTCAAATTCATAATATTCTTTATTCAAATAGACTATTATAAGCACTTTTGAATCGTCGAATGAACATATGAACAAAAAGCTACCAGAAGAGCCGACAAGAAACTCAACAGTTGCTCTTTTCAAAATCGATGGTACAATCTATTACATTTGCTGGCAGCTATCCTGCATTACATTCAATAGACATTAATTCCATACATGCTTATTGTTTATTTAGGATTAACATTGTGTGTTTACTCTTTTGTTATATAACCTACTCTTTTATAATGTTTAATATCCATTGTGTGTTCTCCATCCGACGTAAAGTTATTATTAATGAGACTTTCCTAAGTAAGTACTAATTTAGTAAAGTCTTTTACCTACGAGTATTAGTAAAGGCCGTCGTGGCGCAGGGGTATAAGAGTGTGACTGTAAAGTGTCGGTGGTGGGTTCAATCCCCACTCGATGATATTTTCGTTTCTTCGCTTTGGCAACAAGCCAAAACTCAGGCATTGAGTTACGCCACTTAAAATATTCGGCGAAAAGTGGGAAACGGAGTGTCTTACGATTAGGTTCCCTCTGTCTAATCTGCTGTTTGTGGAATACAGCGTGAAACTGATAAAAAATATATTTTTTTTAAATTAGCAGTCTTTTACCAGTTACTAAGTAAAGAGAAAGAAAAGTCAAGATATACTCTCACAAGCTATTAAAGAATTTGTCATTGAGAATTTTCTGATATCACGCGCTATTATAGCGCGAAACGTTACATCGTTTCAGTGAAATTTGAATTGTAAATTGTTTATTATAAAGTTTTTTTTAATTAAAAATATTTTTTGTACTAATTTTGTTTCATTTCCTTTAAAAATTGTAATTTATTTTACTTTGCCATAATAACGCCTGCCGTCACTTACACAAAATTTATCTCCTCCTGAATATTCCTATAATGAACTTCCTATTTCAAGAAATTTCTATTATAGCAGATTATATGTAATGGATTTTTTGGAAAATCCCGTTTATAAAGGAACATCCTTTTTTTAGAAATGGAACCTTGATCAAATTTTAATAATTAAAATTATCATAAATTATATAATTATATAATAACAATTGCTTGAAAAACAAAATAGGTGCGGAAAAGCAAAGTACACAAAGATTTTACATACACAGGTCAGGCTCATTGGAAGTAAATATACATCGAATCGCAGCTGCTTGGCTAAAATGGCGAAAAGTGACTAACACCTGTGACCGGAGGATGCCCGTTGAGTTTAAGGGCCTAGTATATAAAATCATTATAAGACCGGTTCTAACATATGAGAGTTAAACAGGGATTATGACACAAAGCCTTGTCCATAATGTCCAGGTAGCCTGGTAGCGTTAGCCTCGAGGTACGCGACATAGCCGACAAGCTGCAAGAGAGCCGGCTCAGATGGTATGGACACGTAAAGAGAAGACCACCTGAATATATCAGAATGTGCACGAAAGAGAAAGAGAGAGAGAAAGCATTTATAAAAATAAGTTTTGGCTCTGGTGAGCCAAAATTTCATGAGTTTTACATATGCGAAGTTCATTTAGCTTGGAACTTAATTTTTTAATCATTTCTTCTATAATAGGACATATCAAAATTAAAATATACTCTCATAATAATACAAAGTTATTACATAAATTTGCTAATATAATTCTTAATATTGGTATAATAGATAGATAGGTACGTAAATGTACATAGAAACTTACAAACAATATCTCATTCTTATCAGTACTTTTTTTTCACAACCGCGCTTGTTTCAGATAATTTTAGTTGACATAACTATAAATGTCTTATGAATTTCAAATTTCATCGTATTTACTACTTTTTTATTAGGTTCACGTTGTATCCTGCACATAGCAGGGTAGGCAGTGGGTACCTTAATAGTAGGGTAAACGGAGTGCCTTAATACTAGGTTTCCAGCTCCGTCCCTATAAAGTGGCGGAACTGAGCGCCACGCTTTGCCTTGTTATCAAAGCGAGGAATTCAGAATCAGGATTTCAGGATTGTAGTTAAACGGGGACTATTATTACAGTTACAGTTAACAGAAAGCTAAATTGAATAAAGTAATCTTTATACAAAATTGTATTTTTTTCTTTGAATTTACAAAAACTAACATTGGTACAGGTAGATATGCAAACAATTCTGTATACGCCTATAATAATTAAAATTGTGTCACATTGTCAGTAAACCATGTAAACCACTGGATACTAGGACCCTGAACAATATCTTTAGATACGCCCTTGGTCATAACTAAAAAGTATTTTACACGTGCCCAATTTAAAAAATAATTTATGTTTAAGCTTATTATAAATGCACTAGCCAAGGATATTGTCAATTCAACGAATTATACTTTTTATTAAGAATATCTTTCCCACCGTCATTCTGCATTCAAAAATTCTCCATAATACATTCCTCGAGAACTCTACAATCAATAAAATTTTATACAAACTATCTCCAATTAAATAAAAAGGAATCTTTAAACCATAAATATGAAATAACACATTTTAAATACGTGATCCACTTCGCCCCCGATATTACGATCCGAATAACCCCATATTAAAGAGTTTTTTAATAAATATTTTGCGCTCTTACCTATTGCATTATTCTTAAAAACTAAAATATATTCTTAAATAGGCCCTTTTCCAATAAATACAATATGTGAAACTCAAAGTTTTAACATAAATCCTTAGAATTATGTAATGAAATTATAAGTACTTGCCTTAGATAAGTGACAAAAATGTAAAACCTGAATCGCTGTTGAGCAACATTGCCACTAATGTAAATAACGAATAAAAAAAACTGACATTGATTAGAGCTGGAGAGAGGGAAGTGTCTTACGTTATTTAAAATATCAATGAATTTCTTATATTGATCCGATTTGCCTCGGTTTACTATACATGATATGTTGAACTCTCTTAATATTTTTACAAATATACAAAATTCAGTGAACTGAACTAGATACGACTAGTATAAGTGTAGTGTGTGTAGTGACTATATAAAAAGTATATATAAAATTTGAACATTACACGAAGTAAATGTCACAACTCATTCACGATTTACAAATAAATATGTCATTATATACATACTAGTATGTATAATTAAATTGATAATACAATCTTTTAACGTATTTAAATAAAAGTTATACAACAGCAAATAGAATGATTCCATATAGTGTCGCTAATGCAGTTTAACATAATATGCTAAAGTATACAAAATGAACAAGCAACAATTATTATTGACACATACTCGTAGATAATAGAAATATAAAAACTTCTTAAGAATAAATAAACACTTTTTGTCATTTATTGACTGAGATTTTTAATAGTTAATTATATTAATATACATAAATGATAATCTATATATATCAGTACGATATATAAATCTGCAGTTGTTAGACACGTTTGACATTATTCTTATGTAAAAATGTCTCAAAGAGATTCTTGTACTATAAAAAATGGGCACACCTATTTACAATGGATTTTTGCATTATTGGGTATGTATTCATTTAAGAATGTACACACCTTAAGATAAAATTATAATTAAAAATAAAAAAAGCCCGACTGCATGAAAACAATGCAATGAAAAGAAAATAATTAAAATAAAAGGAAAATAATGAAATAGAATAAAAAAATCATAACATTATGCATATCTACAGTCCGCGAGGTCTAAGCTGAGCTTTTCATTTGTGTGAATGTTCAAATATAGTGTAGGACTAACGTCATTCTCTTTTTGACAACCGGTCCAAACCTTTTTTCCTGATGGCAACGTCACGTATTTAATTCTTAATATTTTATTTTTGTGTCCGATTTATCAAAAGTGAAAGATAATGTAACGATTCATACTTAACCACAAACAACTCTTCAAACATCATGAAAATGCAATGTCCAACGTAGAAGAATTGTTTTTTTTATGTATTGATTTCTAATAATAAACTTTATTCTTAAAAGTTTTTTTATAGTTCTACTTTTATAATCACAAACAAATACAATGCTCAGCTTAGATCTCCCGAACTGTACCTGCATGAGTTTACAAATGTAGTTTTATTAGTACTTTCTGGAACAAAGTATAATTTCTTACAAAAAGATATTTATTTTAATTGGTTTTTAGTTTTAATTTGACACTTAACATCCATTTCGCTGTGGTGAGAAAATTAACAGACTTTTTCTACCTAAATTCTTTCGTAAGCATTCGCTCGATTTGCGAAAAATGTATATAGCATTATTATAAAAAACTCAGCCACACCTCATTAGATAAAAATCTTTCTTTTTCTTCTTCTTACTTCTTCTTCTTCTTCTCTTAATGACACGTTTGTGTAAAATTAATATTATTAAGGTCTGTTCTTCAACATTTAACAACCTTGTATTATAAGTCTATCACCGTTATTCCTTTTTCTTGCGGTATATCATGCACTTTGTTTAAGCAAATCATAAAGCGATTGCCAAATGAATAAAACTTAGTGATATACAATGGGCATACTGAAGATGCGCAAAGTTAAATAAAAAATATATTGCTTGGTTTTGTAATGACTCTCAAACTTTGGCTACCCCCTAGAAATAAAGTAGAACTCTAAAAAAAATATAACAAAATATGAGATGGAGTTTAGGATCAAACTAATTAAATTTATTTTAATAAAAAATATACCCATATAAGTTATATATTTTTATTTAAAGCTAATTCTACATTACTGGTCTACGGTATGGAAAATGGATGGATATCTCCTATCACTGCATTGCTTCAGTCAGAAGCGTCTCCAGTGGGATATCCAATGACTGATGGTGAACTCTCATGGACAGCAAGTGTTTTAAGCATGACAGCTACTTTTGGTGTCATTACTTACTCGTATATCGCTGATCGATGCGGAAGAAAGATTGGTGTAATCATTATTGCCTTCTTGGAAGGGGTGAGCGGAATAATCACATGAAAATTGGATCATTTTTTTTCATTTCTTCTAGTTTCACGCTGTATCCTACGCATAGTATAGTAGGCAATGGCAAACTGGGAACCTGGTGATAAGGCACTTCAATTACCCTACTTTTCGCCGAATTCTGGAGGCAGGTTAAGTGGCGGAACTCAGCGCCGCGCGCTTTGACACCTAAAAAATTAATTATTTCATTTCCTCGAATGTTAATCGAATCCACGTCCTGTTGTGTTTACAGTCACACGCTTGTGCCCCTGCGCTACGACTTCCCATTTATTTAATTTTGCGTTTATGTATTTACTCGTAATTTAATATATATATTTTTTTATTCATCGTTTTACAGGTTTCTTGGATGATACGCCTCTTTCATCCTTCAGCAACTCTTCTTATTGTTGCAAGAGTCATTGCTGGCTTAGCAGCTGGGGGATGTTATAATATCATCCCCATGTACGTGAAAGAAATAAGCCAAGAAGATTTAACTGGAATTCTAGGAACTCTTCCAATACTCATGTACACTACAGGAGTATTTATAATGTATGTAATTGGGGCGTATTTGGAATATAAGACTGTTATTATTATAGTTACGATATTACCATTAGTGACTATTATCGCGATGATCAAAGCACCTGAATCTCCCGGTTTCTTAGTGAAACAACAAAAAATTGACGTGAGTTATACTTCTTCTCTATTTAAATATCAGGTTTATTAGTGATGTCAAATGTAATACATTCGACATCACTACTACATCCTATTCTATCAAACACTATTTTAAAAGTGTTTTTATTCTCTAGCTAATGTAGTAGTTCGTTTTATTTATATTATATTTTTTTTGGTGCATAATATGAATATAGATTATTATTAAAATATATTTTTTTAGAAAGCTTTAGAAACAGTGGCGTTCTTAAGAGGCCTTGACAAGGATGATGTGGTGGTGCACAAAGTTGTTGATAGTATGATTCAAGAAGAAATTCGCTTCAAATCTCTACCAAATATTACTTTTATGAGTATATGTGAGTAAAATACCCGTAGCTATCTTACATTAGAAAGGGTTAATTACTGTAATAATTAAATAATATGTTTTTAACCTTTATATGTACGATGTACATACATATCTTATTACTTACTTTTAGATTTTTTTATTCTGGATGATGATGATTTTTTATCCGTTCACTTTAACAAGGCTAAGGAAAAGAAAATGTCCATGACCATCCCGTATGAAAAATAACTTTGTTTTCAGTGAAGAACAAGAGCTGGCGTCATGGTTTCATTATCATAATGTTCGTTTTTACGTTCTACATAATAAACGGAGCCTTTATTATTGTAACTTTTGCGACTAAAATGCTCACGTCTACTGGTATTCAGTTCGAAGTCAGTCCTGAGGTCCAGTCGCTCAGCTTCCCTATTGTGATGATCATCGCATCGTTGGTTTTGGCATCGTGTGTTGAGAGGTGTGGGAGAAAGGTAAGGAAATATTTAGTTAGTTAGCTGATTATTTACTTTAATAATTTTATTATACTTACTGGTAAGTTACATACGCTTATTTTGGAGAGTTAAAAAACAAACGATTTTTTTATATGAAACATATTTTAATTAAAATAAAAAAAAATCCTAATAAAAACTAAGACTAAATTCATCTGGGATTAGTCTTTGAAATTAGGAAAACATATAGCAGCTTCACACTTTTCTTTATTTCGTTCCAGTAGGAACTGTACAAAATTGTGTGTTGAGATGTTAATGATCATTTCTTATAACTTTTTCAGCCCCTTCTAATAATCGCATTCTCACTCACCGCTATAGCGATGTTCTCATTGGTAATTATAATAATAGTTCAAAGGAATTATGGCAATGTTCCAGCATGGATGCCTCTTGTTGCTCTCGTCGTAGCAGTAGCCATGTGTACTGGAGGTGTGTCACCTCTATCTTTTATTATTATGACAGAAATGTTTAACTTCCAAGTAAGTAATTTTATTATACTACTAGATGACTTGGGCGGCTTCGCCCGCTTGAGCTATACGAACATTTATTAAATATATTTATGAAAATATTGTGAGGTTAGAGGGTGAATCCTAATAAACCAAGAAACGTGTGTTCAATGAAATATTTTTAAAAGTCTAAATTTCAAATCTAATAAAAATCAGTGGTGATTTAAATTTTTTTCCATACAAACATCAATATTTGATCCCCTTAGAAGTCGAATATTGCAAGTTCCCGTCTTAGCGAGCACCTACGTCCTATAAGTAACTCCTATGTATGTATGTGCTATTATACATATATGGGTAGACAGAAAATGTTTTAAAATAATGTATTTTCTTTATTATGACTAATTTAAAATTATTTAAGTCTTTACAATGATGTCTTTTTTCATAGTGTCAGTTACCTTTTACATTTTTGGACTCAAAAAAAGAGTCATCAGAATCCATTACACTTTTAATTGGCGGAGAAGTCCTATAACAAATACGAGTATATTATATTATACTTAATACCACCATATATATATACCATAGCCTTCTCCTTTTTTGAAGTCGTTTAAGAGGGTTATTTCTTCTTTTTTAGATCCGAGCCAAAGTGATGGGCGTTGTTGTTACATACGCATGGTTTTTGACTTTTCTATCACAAAGTACTTACACTACAATAGCAAATGAGTTTGGAGAGTTCGCCCCATACATTTTGTATGGAAGTGTAAACCTTAGCGCTGTATTCTTCCTGGCATTCTTTTTAACTGAAACTAAAGGGAAGACTGAGGACGAGATATATAAGAATGTGAAGAAGAATCAAAATTCAAGCACCGTTTGAAGAAGTTTAAGAAAGAAGAATATAGCAAGATAAACTTGGAAGGCTTAAAAAAATAGATTTTATAGTTGTGTTTATAAATTATATTTTATCAAGCTTCACATTGTTATTTTGCATATAGCAGAGTATGCAGAAGGAAATTAGAGTAGAAATGAAAATGGTTTGTTCCCACGAATATGAATCAAATCTACAACCATCGGGCTTAGAAATACAAGTACATATTTGTTTGGTTTTAATTCCTTGATTTTATTGTAAAAATATAAATATAGGTATGTATTACACAGCTTAAGATTACTAAAGTGAAGGTGATTAAAACGTTAGGGTTGCATTTTCGTAATGCAACCTAAAGATATTCAATGATTTTGAAAAAAATACAAACAATCTACCTGGTACTTAAAGTAAAGTCCTAACTCATCGGTGTCTTTACGTGAAATATATATTAGAAAACATTTTATTTGGTGCATTTAACAATAAAGTGGAGCACAAAACAATAATTTTTAAAAATTTTCCCTTTTTATCGGTTTGTCTATTTTGTCTGTGGACAAATTATACTCACACTTACCCGGTATTATTTGCAACTATTTACATAAATTCATTACCACCGATAAGAATTTCATCATCACAGCAAATATTAATTAAACAAATCTAAGCCTGACTTAAGATTACAATAGTTTGTTACAAATATGAAACTATTTATTTAATATAGTATTATTTAACATTGACTTACGAATACAATTGCATTAATACCAAGATTTTCATCATGTTTGAAGTTCAAATTTTGCTGCTAGGTAAATGACTTGCCGTGTAGAGTAAGCAAATTTATAACTATTTGTAGTACAATGTTGGCACTCGCCGTGATGCACCAGCAAAAGCATATGTTTGTATACGCGCCGGTTGTGGGTTCGATTTGGATTTAATATTTTTATTTTCTCGCTCTAGTAATGGTTGAGCTTCGTCACTCAACAAGAAATGCCCCCAGAATTCGGAAAGTGAAAAATGGAAGTGTTTCAATAGAAACGAAGTGGTTTACAGGTATCCAGATGAAGCAAAAAAAATATACTGGAACTTAAAGCCGCGGTTTATCATGCCAGAGCGGGGATTAATAATCTCCCGAATGCGGATTAAACTACAAACCAACGCGTTTAGAGACAGTTGAGTTCAGCCATTCAACGTGTAATGTCTCTTTTAGCGATAAAAAGTAAACACAGAGTTCAAGACACGAATCATAAATAAATAAATATTTCATTGTAAAAACATAATTTATATGTAGCTCCGTCTGTGGTGTTTAGCGCACCGTTCTCTCTGACTACCCCGCTAGGGATATAGTGTGAAGCTAAAAAAATATATAAGTAATATCGTTACATTTGGATGTCAATATGATTTTACCTTATTCTCCCATAGATATATTTTGCATAAATCAGGGTAAGTAGAGGTAATTCATTCCGACTTTCTGTTCAATTTTAAATACATACATTGTGTATTGAATGCCGGAACTCAATACCGCAATCAAATTTGGTGATAGTGCATTTTGTTTTTGTGGATTTTTACAAAAAGTGTTGAGTAAATCCTTATTCCATCAACAGATTCTTCGTAGTAATGAGACCATTGGAGAAGTACGCTCTTTCAAATAAATAAAAAAATCTTAAAATCGATTCACAAATATCAGAAAGCGAAAATATAGCGGGAATTAGGCAGTAAGATTAAGATTTTAAACAATTATTGTACCAATATTAAGAAAATCCACAAAACGCAACTAGTATAGAAATCAAAATTAGAGCAATTTTCATACATGATCGCACACAAACATTTGCTTAGAGCGGTTACTGATAACAGCTTGAACTAAACCACACAAGCCGTCCCAACTTACGTGGTATGGGCCAAATTCAATTAAACTTGCGAACTAGTCGACTGTGACTTTAGTTAACGGATGAACAGACGGACAATAAATTCTAATAATGTATGTATATACATAGTAGGAGTAGGAGAAGGCCGTCAAGAGGCAGTGGGACAACGTTCCACTGTAAACGCGATGGCTGTCGGTTCGATTTTATCTCGAGAGAATAAATTATTTTTTTATTTTTATTTTTCTGATCTGGCAAAATACAGTGCGGCGGTAAGATCCGCCAATCATAATGCAATGTCCCATTTGTGGCTCAAATTTGGGAGAAAATCCTAACACTCTGTTCACCACTTACACCCAATTCTCAAAACATTGTTTGTTGAGTGCCGGAATTAAACGCCGCGGCTTGTCTCTAAACCTGATTGTGAACTGGTGACTGAATATTTATCGAATATACAAAGATAGATATCAAGTGCACTAATGATTGATTTTCCAGTTCATCTAGTGCTCATTGAAGGGAATGTCCAGCTTGAAGAGGAAATGGAAGCCGTCACACCGCATTAAATAAACATCATGATTTATATCTGTATAAGAAATAGTTATTAATAATAAAAAGCGAAGCTTTAGTTCCAGAGTATTAGACAATTAAAAATATAATTTGAGGCTGTCGTTGCTCGCTGGCACAATGGTGTGACTGTAAACGCGACTGTCGTGGGTTCGATTCTCTCTGCCTACCTTGCTATGTGCGGGATACAGCGTGAAGATATATAACACACATAGCAGGCAGGCATATAAAATATAAGTAGACAAATTACTTAAAAATAAACTATATATATTTTTGTTTATTATTTTTTATGGTATTTTAAAGTTTATAAAATTCTAAATTATAATTAACACACACTTATCCTGGTATCACAAGGTAGGCTGAGGGAACCTAATGAAGCCACGAGATGATCTCATGAAAGTATTGTTAAATATTTCTAAAACACTTTCTACTGTATTAAGTTTAAATAAAGCGTATCGCTAACTTCACTTGGAACAGATAGGCCTGCGCCATGGAGGCTCAAAGAACGGCTTGCTAAATTTTTTTTGTTTAATTATGATATGTTTCAAAATTAAGAGACAGTGCTTAACACTGTCTCTTTATTTTGATACTTACCATGATTACGCTACTCGGCATTTATTTATTTTATTAATTATTTTGGCAATAGGTTTAATTTTGATGGTTTTGCTACGACAGCGTTAAGTAAGTGTTATTGAGCGTATGATAACGCCGAGCCTTATGTCAGCAACTGCAGCTGCCTGTTACACATTGTTAAGACACTTAATTCCCCCTACCTTCCGCCAAATTTTCGAGACATTGAGTGGCGAAACTCCACGCCGCGCTTTGTCTTGTTACCACAGCGACATCTAAAATTGTGTAATGAATATTAGTTACCCATAATATAGATTGAATTCGAATCGAAATTGAGATCATCGAATCATTTAGTTTTCAGTCAGATATCATCACTGCGCCTATAGGGTCATTTAGTAATAAGATAATATAAGAAAATATGTTTCACTTTTGACAGCCCCTGATGTAAATAGAGAGTGAAGAGCGTTGGGCGATCATTAAGTGAGTTAGAATAATGAAAGTTCGTTTTCATTATGACTCGGGTAGTTATATTTTATGCTATACACAATTATGTGTATATTTATATAGCAAAAACACAGCTTCACACTTCCCGCATAGTAGGGTTGGTAGAGGAAATCTAGTGCTAAGACATTCCGTTCTCTATTCTCCAGTCAATTCTTGTAATATTGCATATTAAATGATAGAACTCAACGCTACAATTTGTTTTGTTAGTAAAGGGAGAAAATGTTTAAGGAAGGGAATGTCTTAATAGTAAGTTCTCTCTGCCTATCCCGCTCCATGCGGGATAAACATGCTTTCTTTTGTAATTGCTCTCATAAAACAACGTGATTGAAGATTTAATGCGGGTTATTGAATTAACCTTTTGCTTTACATTGCTTTAAAGAGAGAGCTCCATTCAACCTAAATACTTAAGTAATTTGATGTCCTTACAATTATAATCGATAAAAATTCTTTTATTTTTTATGTAAAATTTTTAATGTCGAAACGGTTATTTGCAATAACACTAAATGTAATAAATTGTAATTATAAAAGTTGTTTTTCAAATCATGATCGGGTTACCACATCTGTATAAAATCTTGTTTAAATCTTGAAAGAGAAATGAGAAATGACTTCTTTTTAACTTCCTAGAACTGAGCGAGTTTATTTCAACTCTTTCTGTTCGCTCGCTCCTTACCACCCGACTTTATTGGTGTAAATATGGTCTTGTAGTCCATCTACCGTGGAAACCGTTTATAGTGCGTTCCTACCGAGGTACAAGAGTAGCGTTCGCAAACGAAATGGTTGTAAGTTCGATTCCCACTCGGTAGAATGAGATATTTAATATTTTAATTTCTTCGCTCTGGTAACAAGGCAAAGCGCGGCGTTGTGTTCCGCCACTTAACACGCAATGCCTCGGAAATTTCCTAGGTTCCATCTGGCTAGCCTCCAAAAAAAATTAAGTACTGTTACAATCGAATTCTTCACACATTGTATGTATGTACCATACAAATACACAGCTAAAATCGAATATATCGCGAAAACGCATAGAAAACTAACAGTTGTAGGTCTCATTAACCCAGAAAGCACTAGTGAAAGACGGTGGAAACTGCTATAGTATAATAGTTAGTATCGAGAACTGCTCGGGTCCAGTCGAAACCGCGCCGCCGTGGTGAACGCCCGCCCGCTTCACGGTAGCCCACTCTGTCCACTCTGTTACTTTATGAAGTGAAGTGCATTTGTTTTTCGGATAGTTGAGTAAGTCCATTTTTTTTCTTTTGTATGATATTTTTGGAGGGGAAATTGATTTTTTTTGTTTTTGGAAAATGAGCTTTTTTAAAGCTCATTTTTACTGAGTGTGAAAGTTTTGATGTTTTTCAATTTTCATATGATCGGTGTATCTAAGATAAGATATTTATAAAATCTAGATATGAATTAAGATTTTTATTTATTTTTAGATTTTATTTATTTATTTAGGTACGGAAAAGAAAAAAAAAATAAACTTAAATACTAAATGCATCATATTTTTTTTTAGGCTTTATTATTTATATATATATATCAGAATGCTTTATTATAATAACTTAATTGTACGGTTTTCATTATTTTATACTTTATTTCTAAATTCATTAAAAAAAACAACACTAGGTTTATAATAAAAATAACACCGGCTTAGAGTGTAAGCTTGATGGATCCACGCAATCCCTGCAGAATTCGGCGGAAAGTGGGAAACGTAATGTCTAAACACTAGGCTCTAAGGTTAGCACTGTGAACAGAAGGAACACATTGCTAACACTGCAGTGTTAAGCTAAAAAAAAAGTATAAAAAAATAACGTTCGTTTTATCTTATTTTACATGGTTTATCTTTAAAAATAAGTAGAATTGTAGATACTGCGGCAACCGACCGTGCATGCTGACCGATCTTAAGAATTGATTACCGCGGTAATAAAAAAACTAGCTAATTTATATCCTAGGCCGTCTGCCGCCTTAGTTTTTTTCTGTTGTGGTCAAAGACATTACGTACGTGAGCATTTTGTATGGTATTAAAAATGCATCGAAACTTGTAAATGAGATATCATATTGGAGATTTTACGTGTTTGGAGGTAAGGAATGATGTTTTTAGCTTCACGCTGTATTTCGCGTAAACACATTTGACAGAGGGAACTAGTGTTAAAACACTCCGTTCCCCATTTTATTTTTTTAATGTACGTAATATTGCGTGCTTAGTTGCGGAACTTAACGCACATTGTCTTTGGCAGAAATGAAGCAGAAAAAATCCCCTATTTGGTGATCGAACCCGCAATCATAACGTTTACAGTGAGATACTGCCCCGTTACGCCACGATAGCTTCGTCATTACTATTGAAAATAAGCAATAATAAGCCGCAATCCTCCTCAGCATGGTAGGCATAAGGAACCTAGTGCTAAGACACTCCATATACCACTTTTCGCCGAATTCTTTTCTCTCGAGGCATTGCGTGTTGGGTGACGGAACTCAACGCCGTGCTGTGCCTCACCACCAGGGCGGAAAAGTGAAAATATAAATTAAATTAAATGGGATCGAACCCAAACCAGTCTTGATTACAAGCACACTTTGCGCCCCTATGCCACTACTGGCTTCAAAATTGAATATTTTAATTACAATTTTCTAAATAATCTATTTGTAGAGTATGTTGTCTAAGATATCGGTATACATATAGGTAATGTGTGTTATTAAGGTTACGCGTCGAAAGCGTTTCTAATACCTATTCTAAATCGTCGTCGTCGTCGTTCTATCAGACTTTATAATAACATTCTTATATTTTACAAATTTAAAAAAAAACACCGTCGCGCTTCTTTTCGTAAAGCAGTAATAGAGGGACCAGTGGTAAGACACTACGTTCCCCTTTTTCCGGCCAATTTTACCGTCCGGTGTGACGGCCTCGATATTATTAATTTTATATATATTTTTATATAAAAATAAACAACCATCCAAAATGGGAATCGACCCTACGTCTGTCAAACCTCTATCGGCAAATTTGATAAAATAAACTTAACTTAATTTAGCATATCCTGTCGTATTTTTGTTTCATTCACGTTCAAAAAGTTAATAAAAAAATTCAACAACAAATAATCAATTAATTTTGTAAACAGCGGATCTGGAAACAGTTAAAAATGTAATCCCTAAAAAGAAGAAGAGGATAATGAAGTTTGTTTGAAACTTTTGATTTGGTTCTGTGAATTGATTTAAAGCTTTTATATTTTTTACATGTTTTAATTTTTGCCTTATCCGATTTATAATACATTAAGAAAATATCTGCTTAGGTTTACGCTGTATCCCTCACAGCAGGGTGGGCAGAGAGAACCTGGGAACCTAATGTTAAGATAATCCATTCCTATTAAGATAATAACATAAAGATATTTTAGATACAGATATTTATTAAGCAGAGATAATTTAGTGTTAATAAACCGTGTGGTTTTGTTAGCTTTACGCTGTATCTCGCATGCTTAAAGGTAGAAGGAAGCTTGGTGTTAAGACACTACTTCACTTTCCGCCGAATTCTGAGATAAGATGAGAAATGTCTTTATAGGAACGGAGTGTCTATACGATCTTCCCAGGTTCCCTTTGCCTAATGGGGCAGTACAGCGAGAAGGTAAAAAAAATAACTCAACGAAAACCAAGCTGTCGACAAAAGCTTATTACAAATATTCTCTAATATATTGACCTCATTCGGTTTGCCCTTAATGACTGTATTAGAAAAAATACGTATGTGCTTACTGACATGAGTTACTGCGCTAACGAACGCCTCTTATAATTGCTAATAAGAATCTCTTATGAAAAATGACAGCTTTGAGAGTGATAAAGAAGTGTTTAGTTTTTATATTATTTATATTATCTTTATTTATTATTTTATAAAATGTCTAAAAATAAAATAATTCATTTTTTTGTCATCAAGTTATAAGTAACTTAATACATTAAAGGTGAACCAAACCACATCGAAGGTCAGGTGCGTTGCTCTTTAAAACTGGTAAGCTGACAGTTCCGTGCTAAAAGAGTAAAAGAAAACAAAGGGAATATGCAAATTTTGTTTAAGAACTTGAATGAAATAAACATAATTTTAATCCCAGTTTTGTGTAATGTTTAGTTTTTACAAGCATGCGATTGTAAACGTGACGGTTATGAGTTCGATTACTACTCGAGGAAATGAAATATTTCATATATTAATCCTGGTAACGAGGCAAGCGTATTCAGTGCCGTTGAGCTCCGTCACTCAACACGCAATGCCTCGAGATTTCGCGGATTGCTGATCAAACTTAAAAATGTCTTAAAAATCGATAAAATTCTGCCAATATGAGCGAAAATCAAATCCGCGACCGTAAAAGTATCTATAAAAGAAAGTTTAAGCTTATAGGTGCTTATATTACTGCAAATACAATATGATGTTGATAATTGCTTTGGTCTAAAACTGTCAGATAGTTAACAAGTGGTACAAAAAGTCAGTTTAAGCATGATACTACGAGTATATAAAGTACATTAGTTAAATGAAAAAGTAGGGCAAAGTTGTTAGCATTAAATTTAATTTTAGTAAATAATAAATATGTAGGTAATTTTTTTAAGTATCGTAAAAAAATTTGAGAATATTTTTTTCTCCAGTTAGGAATTGGTAGACAATAGTCAATGTGTTTTACGTATATAATAAGAATATTGTAATACACTAGTTTTTATGAAGGAGGCCTGTCTGTCAGTGCGACTGTAACCGGGACACAAAGTGGGTTCGATTCTCAATCGAGGAAATAATACAATATATATTTTTATTTCTTCGCTCTTGTAGTTTTCGTTCCGTCACTCAGCTAAAAAAATCAGCTAAAACTGGGAAACGGAAGTGTTTAATAAGATAGGCGTAGTACACTATGTTCGCCCTACCTACTCTGCTAATTGTGGGACAGTGTGAAGTTAAAAAAACTAAAACATATATATCTGTACCTAAGGATAAGCTAAAAAAAATGACTTCAAATGAAGTCATTATAACATAAGAAATATACTCACTTTCTTACTCACTCTACCAGTTAGAATATTTTTAAATCGTTTAAAAAAAAGTCTAGGCATATTTGAAGCCGGTTTTATAACCATTTAGAACGAGTTATGTAAATAAACATGACGTGTGTGTTCACTAGGAATTAGCAAAACGACAAAATTATTATTGGCACGCTATTTTAAATATATTTTCATTCATCTTTCCGCACCTTCAAAGCTGTTAGTGTAATAGTGAAGTTTTTTGTGACGGCAGTAGCAAGTTGAATTTTTTAAATAAAAACATATAGCATATTTTCGGACAAGAAACGTATGGCATATTTAAAGAAAAAAAAATGCCTGAATGCTTTGATAGATATTTTAAGTGACACACGTATGTAACTTTTTTCTATGTATTTAACAGATTACGCAGAGGGAACCTAGTGTTAAAGCACTGCCTAAACTTAAAGACAATTGAAATGTTCAAATCCCGCCACGTTAAAATTTTTACAAGTTTTAGAAAAGTATTTTTCTTTCTTAATTGTGGAATTAAAATATATTCTGTAATTCTCTATTCTATAATTTATTTTTATCAGATTCATATATTCCAAAATATATTTTTCTAGCGATATCCTACAAAAGATATTTCACATCGATGCACCTCATCAAAATGCTAATGCTTACGACTTAAAGCTTTACTAACTAACGGTGTTTTTTATATGCGATTACGTTAACTAACATCGGTGCATAGAACCTAATATTGAACGGTATATTTCATATATTCTTCTGTATATCGTAGCCACTTAGTATTTTTTTTAAATCTTTCGGCTTTTCACATGTGAGACTTTCGTAGAATCACTCTCTATTATATATATATAGCTGTGTAGGCAGAGGGAACCCAGTTAAAAATTCTATGCTAAGGCAGTTATGTTCCGAATTTTCCGCAATATTATTTTATAAAAACATTATAAAAGAACATAAAACAATATAGTGTCAGAACTGCTGTGTTCTGTTGTGGAAATTAAAATACCCCGAGCGGAGTTCAAATCCACAAATGTCGCTTTTACTCCACTGCGTCATGACAGTCTCAATGGCAAAATTAAAAATATACTATAAAAAAATATAATTACTTAATCTTTTACTCTTCAAACTTATCAAACAGCATCTTCGGTAGGGAACCCAAAAAAAAAGTAATTAACACCCACGAAGTATTACGGCGACATACCAAAATTGGAATAATAAGACCATTCTGTGGTCATTGGCCGCTGCATACATCTCGTTTAAATCAAGTTTACGCAATTTGTGTATAAAGGAAGAATATAAAATATTATTTCCTGACATTGTCATTGCATTCGACTCTTGCGTGATGTAATTTTTTTGATAGTTAATATAATGTTTATTTATACTGTAAAGAAAATCCTAAGCCCTAATCTATGAAACTTTTGTGACGAATTGAAAAAAAATGTGTTAGATTTAACATCAGGTGACCCATACACTCGTTTGCCTCGAAGAAAAACGTCGGAGTTACCATAAGCACTTAAAATGCTTCATGTATCGTACATATGGCCAGGTGTGGAGGAAATGAACGATTAAATATTTTAATTTCCTCCCTCTGGTAACGAGGCAAAGTGCATCGTTAAGTTCCACCACTCAACATGCAATGCCTCTAGGATTCGGTTGATAGTGGGAAACGGAAGTGTTTTAATGGGGACCGGATTGTTTTACACTAGGTTCCCAGGCTTCCTCTGTCTACTCTGCTATATGCACAATTTTCATTTATTTCCATTTGTCCTTGGGTACTCCCAAAGCCGAATGTAAAGGGGAAAATCAAAATTTAACCGTTTTTAGTCCCATCCAGTTTATTTAAAAAAAAACAACTCATTTCACGAGATACTACTCGGAATATAAAAACTAATATCACAGATACTCAGTATTTCTAAATCTCCTGCCGTTAAAACTTTATCACTGCAGTCTAGACATGAACACATTTACACTTGTATCACTGCCTACTTATACCAGTTTTTTGTAAAAATACAAGCTCGTATACCTCATACATTATGAGGTAATGATCTATCCTTATTATGATATATAAAAAAGGAGATCTTTCCTTACCATATATGGTATTCAGATGAACTTACTAATCGACTGGTCCGTAGAAATCTGTAGATAGACATGTATCTAAAAAAAAATCTGACTGTTGTTTGATTGTTTTTGTTCTGCTATTTCATAATAGCGTTATGTCATTGAATGTCTGTTCTGTTCTGTTCTTTCTAATATGGCGTTCCGAGCGTGCCAGTTGAGCACAAAATCACTTCGCCAGTGTCACGTTGAAAACATCATTGAATGTCATATCTATATGTCATATAATGTTGATATGTATATAAATTAGTTTATATAAGTAATCAGCATCTCCACCAAAAAAAAGAAAAAGATAAAATTCTCTCTAAGCAAAAGTCAAAAAAATATAATAGAATAGTATTAATATTCACAGTTATTATATTTTAAGTCATTATTACTTAATTAAGTTAGCTTTAACTATTTTTAAATGGTCTTACAAAAAGGAGGAGGAGGAGGCGGGGGGTACATCAGTGTAGTCGTGATCATCATTAATCAGCTTCGGTTGCGAATACTGATTCAATTTAAATTTTACTTTCGACGCCCGCCGTGTAACGGTAACCGCTTTTTTGGTCGAGCCTTTTTTTCCTAACAAGTGTTCTCTAATTTTATTTATATTTATTTGTATTGTATACAGCAGATTTAGATTGTTTTTTTTTTAGTTTAACGCTGTAGGGTAGGTCTAGTGTTAAGACTACTTACCACGCACCATTTCGTTTTCGAGACACTGCGTTTTGAGCGGCGTAACTCAACGTCGCGTGCCTTTGTTACTAGAGCTAGTAAATGAAAATAATTCATTCTCTAGAGATGAAATTGATTATCAATCATTGCATTTACCATAAGACGTTGGACTGCTGCGTTAGATATGAGTGACGTAACTCTCAGTTTTTTAAAATAATTTTCCTTTTTAAGCCTAAATGCAACAGGTTAGGGGGTTCGATACCAATTCGGGCTTGTATAACATTGCAAAATAACATGTAATATAAATAATGTTGTGTTCATTAAATCTTAATTTGAGTTACATCACTCAACTTTTATGTGATATAGTAAGAAGTTATTTTATTAAATTTCGTTGTAACTCAAATTAAAACAAAAAATGCAATCAATTAAAATTAAATGTTTCATATAATATATACAAGTATGAAATATATTTAACGAGCATATAAATAAATGAAACGAACTGGATCCAACACATCACTTCCGGTTGTAATGGTAGAAACGAAGCTAGTCTTAAAGCGACTTATTAAAACAAGGTTTTTTTTAGTTTCACGCTTTATCCCGCACATGGCAGGGAGGGCAGAGCGACCTAGTATTAAGATAATATATTCCCTTCATATTAAGATACTTCCGTTCTCAACTTTCCGCCGAATTCTGGAGGCATTGCGTGTTGAGTGGTGGAACTCAAGGCTGCGTTTTGCCAGAGCGAGGAAATTAAAATATTACATATTTCATTTCCTCGAGTGTGAATCGAAGCCACAACCGGTCGCTACACGCTTGTACCACTGCGCCACGACTGACCTCTAAAAGTCTAAAAGAATTAAAAAAACAAGTTCCAAAGGAAATAATTATATCATCACACATAAACAAGCAAATTAATTAATGTTAAGAAAAAATATATTTAAAACTTAAAAGTCCGTGAGAATTTTAATTTGATTTAATAGTAAATTAAAATAACAGTTTATCTAATTTAGTATTTATAAGAAAATAAAAATGAAATGTACCGTAAAATTGAATAACAAGTTACTGCTATTTTAATTTGCGATAATGGATTTTGTTTCTTGTATTGTTTGATAATTATTTTTATAAATAAGTGATTAAGAGTGTGAGTTCGATTTCGACACTTAGACACTTCCGTTTTTCACTCTCCAAAGATATCTGGAGGCAACCGCCGAATTATTTATTTAAACAGACCGAAAGCGGAGAGCGGAGAAACGTTACCCTCGACTTCCCTACCAGTCCCGCATACCACAGTACAGTAAATAAAAGCACAATAACCTATTGATTACTGATTCACACCAATTGCTCGAATAAGTATATAAATTAATTCTTAACAAGAAGCAATCGGTGCGTTGACCTCCTTATACCTTTATTAAGGTCATTCTATCTGTTAGTGGCGAGTAGGTTAAACTTAACTAAAGAGATGTAATGGAAACTAAATTTTGGATTTCACTTCTTTTTTATTTATTGTATTGGTTAAAAGTATTTTTCTTTCGTTTAGCACTTTCTTCTTTTTCATTTAATCGTCTTTATTTGATGGTCGGTTAGTGAATGTGTTAAAGAAATGTATGTTAGAAGTACACAGCTGCACGCTATGTTCCAGGTGTGTCACGCTTCGCGCAGCATCTTATCTCTAGGTTCCTGGGTTCCTTCTGCGTACCCTGTTATATGCGGGCTAAAGTGTGAAGTTAAAAAAATATTATTTTAAAAAACTAACTCCTATGACTAGTTTCGTTTCTACCTTTAAAACTGGAAGTGATATGGTGGAGCCAGTTCGCTTCATTTATTTATATGCTCGTTAAATCTACATCATATATCATGTATATTTTATATGAAACATTTAATTTTAATCGATTGCATTTTTTGCTTCACTTTGAGTTACACCGAAATTTATTAAAATGTCTTTTTACTCTAGCACATGAGTTATAATATTCTAATTAAGAATTTATAAAATAAGCTATAAAAGCTATAAAAGTAATTATATGTAGATATTTTTAATTATAAATATATACACATTCCGCTGAATTCTTGAGACATTGAGTGACGATGCTCTACGTCGTGCTTTGCTTAGTTGCTAGAGCTATGAGATGAAAATATTAAATTTATCCAATGGGGAATCGAACCCACAACTAACGCACTTAGATCCGCACGCTTATATCCTTTATGGTTTTATTGATATCACACAAAAACTATTATGCAATAAAAATATTTTATTTCACAAAAAATGTATTCACAACAAAAGGGGTCAACAGCCAAAACAATCTATCAGTAATATGCATTGCGTTCCGATCCAGTGCACCTCACTGTCCACTAACTGCAGATAAAAATAAAATAAATAATTTATGTATAACAGAGTAAAAAAATAAAATTTATGTACAAAACAACAGTTTTTTTGTAACAAAAAATGGGAAATAATTGTTTATTTATTACTAGACTCATGGTGTTTTTATATTTAGTTTTTTGTTAAAAGTTGTTAATAGTTTAAACATAGATATGTAAAATGTATAGGTTCGATTCATACCCAGGCCATTGAATTATTTTCATTTACTCGCTCTTATGACAAAGCGCGGTGTTGATCTCCGTCTTTCAACACGTAATGTCTTAAAAATTGAGCGAAGTAAATAATGGTATGTCTTAACATTAGGTTCCTTCTGCTTACCCATATTGTTATCTCGTAAAAGCCATCGTGGCGCAATGAATCGGCGTATAATGTAAGCGTGATGATTGTAGATTCGACCTTTCTCGTGGCAATAAACGAAAAGCGGTGTTAAGTTTCGCCATTCAACGGAGTGTCTCAACACTAGAAAGAAATATATCAGAAATGTGTGGCTAATTCATTGTAAATGTTTCAATGATCAAATAATAATAACGATATAAAATAATGCCCTAAGGACGTACATGGTGCATGCAGTATTAAATTGAAATTCATAGTATTGAAGTGCTTATGTATACATTTTTTATTATGCACTGTATACAACTTCGAAGAGTGTTATTTTTGTATTTATTATTACTAAAGCTATAATATTTAAAATGTTATTAGTAAAGGAAATATGTGAGGTAATATAGATATAATAAGATCGTGGTGTTTTAACACTAGGTTTCTAGGTTCCCTCTGCATATACCCGCATTTGGCAGGATATAGCGTGAAGCTAAAAAAATCATATAATTAAGTCCAATTTGGTAAAGTCACGCACACTTACTTAAATTATATGAAAAGAGTATAAATAAGAGAAAAGAACTAGTTGTTTATGAGATTAGGGCGTTCCTTCAAATAAACTCTTCAACTTTATGATTTTAGTATAGATTAGTTATGTACATAGGTAGGTCGATCTAGATATGTTGTACGTAGATTTTGTATAGCAGTTCAATGAATTATGAATTACATATTAGCAAGCTCGATGTGCTCTCATGAATATTTAGCGTTTTAAGATTTATTGTTGTTACATTTAGTTTGGAATAAACTATTATAGAGAGGGTCGTGAGTTTGATTATTCTGTTAAAGTTTTAGATAGTTGTCTCTTATAGATTAGTTACGACGAGCACAGATATCTGCGTTTGTATCTAGACGATAGTTGTGTATTCGAATTAAAAGGGCAATAATTGTTTTTATTATTTTCATTTCCTGGATAATGAGGCACAACGCGGCTTTGAGTTCAAAGCAACTCAACACGCAATGCCTCTAGAATCCAGCGGAAAGTAGGGAACGGAAGTGTCTTAATGGGAACAGAGTGTTTTAATACTAGGTTCCCAGGTTGGCTTTGCAGCGTGAAGTGAAGTGAAGTTTTTTTCCATTTTAAAGTAGTGTTTACCTTGTCTAGTTATAAAAGGTATGTAGGGTGTCTTGTAAGGTATTAAAGTTCTGCCACCCAAATCTTTATTAAACAATTCGGATTAAAACTGATTATTTTTTAATTATAAATTGTCTATTTTTATTTAACTTCATTTTTAACAAAGGCCATATTTTTTTGTCATTGAGTTGCTTTCAATACCTAAACTAATTTACAGTTTTTTTCTTAAAGTATTAGGCATCGTACGTAAAACGAGAATTTAAAGTAACAACTTGTAAGACGGAAACTTTTATCCAACCGGTATTGGTATCCAAAGTAACTGTTTCATTTTAATGTTTTTAAAATTAAACTTTGGTCCATCACTTCCGTATTATCAGGTTTGGAAATTTAAAATTACTTAATGATTTCTGTTATAATATCTGGGGCAATGTCTTTTAATGAATGTCTGTCTGTTTTGGGTATTTATATTTAAATTTAGACACATCTGCCTTATCATAATTTTGTGGAAATCAAATTGTGAAATGAAATGCTATTGAAGTTCACTCAGGATGCTAATAATTGTTAATTACATCTTAAATGAGGCTGTCTTGCCGCAGGGGCACTAGCGTGCGACTGTAAACGCGGCGGTGTGGGTTTCGATTCCCACTCGAAACATTGATATCATATTATGAATATTTAATATTTTTATTTTCTTACTCGCGTAATAAGGCATAAGGCCAAGGCTAAAAAGGCAGAAGGTCTCAGTCGAATGAGAAGCTAGGAACCTTCACTATTTTCTATCTTTCGATATTCTTCTCCATACTGGACCTGCCACCTCTTTAATGTCGTCTTTCCAAGGTTTTTATATTTGTCTTGAGTTCCTTTTTTATCTATGAATAAGGGAAGTTTCAATATTTTTTCTTTTTGTATAAATGTATGTAATACAAGCTTATAAACCGTTGAGACCTTTCATATATAGATGTAAGAAAAAATGTAAGAATAAAAATTATTCAATATTCTTTATATAGTAACTTTTATTAAATATAATTTTTAGTCACTGTTTGCACGTGAATACAATTAGATTTTTTTTACAAAATACGGAATCCACACTCGATTGGCAACGGCCGCATTTATTCCACCTCGGGTCAGTGATCCCATAGTAATTGAATTCATGCAGAAACTTATCCATCCGCTAAATCAGTACCGTATAATGTGCCTGCCTACCAGCGAAACCGTTTATTACGTCTCCAAATAATACTATTGGTACCAGAAGTGCACCTTGCGGCACACTCTCTCGTTCACCCACTATTACGAGATGTGAATCTTAAATACCACCTCGAATTGATTTCTTAGCGCACCTAGTACACTAAGAAGTGATTTTCACAAATTTGATAGTTATCTCGACACCGTAGAGGATAAATTTGTATAGCTGTTTCAGTCAGATGCTAAGTTTCTGTCGAATCACGTGTTCTTTTATTTTATGTATCTGTAATGTGGGTCCGGCTATTGAAATGCCACCCATTGACTAAATTAAACGGTCTTAGAGTTTCATTTTATTTCTTGTATTTCATTTTGTATAATTCAAATAATTAATGTTATTTTATTTTGTGAAGTTGTTGATGTTTTTTTTTCTGTACTTCTTATTTGTGTATGTTATTGTTGTTACACATTTGGTGCCATCGTGACCCAGTTTACGTGCATGTACTTAGCACCATGGTGTAGATTAGAATTGCTTATTTATATTGCATATTTATTGTTTATTTATAAAACTATATTAATATTTTCTCGATCTAGTAAGACAAAGGGAAATTAAGTGAAAATTTTATTTTTTATGTAGGTACTTCTTAATAGCCAAAATCTGTGAAACTCACTATTTATTTTGCCATCACAAGAAGGGAAACGTCAAAGAGATATTTTATAGTTTTTTAAACTTTCGTCGCATGCCACATATAGAGAAAACCTCCATTACAAACTTTTTATGCAATTTAGGATACTTTCATAGTGAATGGTGGTTCTTAACCATTCTCCTGGTGGGAATCGAAAAATCGTCCAGTACAGTCCAGTATCGTCCAGTCATCGTGTGCCACAAAGAACTCAGTATTCATTTTTTGTCATATTATTTATATTATCTTTTTTTACAGGTAAGTACGAGACTAATCTGCATTATTGGATCGAAAGCTACAGATGTCAATCAAAAGTCAGTAGAAACTACACACGCTTGCTTTGCTTCTTAATATTAACATTCGATGAATAAATCATACGACAGACAGACAAGACATGTCTGTTTAACAACATTTAGAGAAAGGATCGTATACAAAGGATCCATTTAAAAATTTCATCCACGTACCGAGACTATGTACCTACTAGTATAAAACGATTTAGAATTCAGCATTGTATTGCGATTTTGACTTAATAAAGCCCTATATTGAGTTCCTCTCGTATTATATTTTAGCATTGAATTTAAATTTTAAGTGGTACCGCAATTGGTTCCAATAAAACATCTTTTGTGATACTAATGTGTGCTATTTGCAGGGTCCCATACGGATGCCGTTTTAATGTTGCCTCATATGAGGTTCAATAGAATTCAATCTCAGCTATTCCATACATGAAATATTAGAATATATTTAAATTAGTTTTTGCTTCTTTAAAGCACTTGTCGTATTATCCTTGAGTGAAAAAGGTATATTTTTTTGTATCAGTTTCATGCTGTATCCCGCATACAAGATAGGCAGAAAGAGACAACTGGTCTGGACTGAAATTTGATATGCTGGTAGACTTGGCAGGGGAGCATTAAGAAACGATTTTTCGAAATTCTAAAGGAATCGGGATATTCCATTTTACATTCTAAAGTCCACGCAAAAAGTAGTGGTTTATGGGCTATTAACTTTTGTTATATTGTAAAAAACACATCTAAAATTTATTTTATTGAAACTAGAGCCATTTTAAGAGATCTTGGTACACAATATGTTCTACACTGTTCCTCATACCGAGAAACATAGATAGCATCTAAGACATTATCCCTTACCCAGAACTAACTGTAATTTTTATATAACTATTTACATTTTTAGCATTTTCAGTCCGTAGTGGCGCAGCGGTATAGCGTTTGACTGTAACTACGATGGTTGTGGGGTCGATAAATTATTTTCATTTCCTCGCTCTGGTAACGAGACAAAGAGCGAGTTTAAGTTTTGCCCCGCAACGCGATTTGATTTGAAAATTGGGGAATGTGGGGAACGGAGTAATTTTACTCTAGGTTTGTTTTTGCTTATCTCGTATGAGTTACCTATATCCAAGCAAAGCTATTTTAATTATAAGCATTCTCGAAGTGAACCGAACTAACGTGCATTGCGTAAAACTGGGCCACGAATTTTAAAGCTAACTTTTTAACATACGTTACAATGATTTTTACATTGAGCTTTGATTCTATTTTGAATGTAATGTTATACGTGCTTCCAGCATATACTAAGGTAGGGAGAGGGAACCTAGTATTAATAATAGGTTCCGTCTTCTTCACGTCCATATACACTGCCTAATTTTTGAGATATAATGTGTTGAAAGGCGGAAATCAATGCTGCGCATTGTCTATCAGAGCAGAAAAATGAAAATTGTTTAACATAGGTATAACAAGCGGGAATCGAACTCACAACCTACGTTTAGTAAAATTTTTGAAAAGCTGATACTCAGTCAGCTTCTTACTTATTTTAATAAAAATAAATTACTGCACACAGGTCAATTTGGTTTCACTCGTGGAAGGTCAACATCTGATGCTGGGGTCAAATTATTAGAGAGTGTATTCGCGGCTTGGGAGGAGTCACGTGATGCCTTTGGGGTGTTTTGTGACATGTCCAAAGCATTTGACTGTGTGCAGCATAAAACTCTTATCAGGAAGCTACACCACTATGGCATAAGAGGCATTGCTTTGGATCTTCTCACTTCTTATTTAAGTGATAGGATCCAAAAAGTAAATGTCAACGGGAAACTATCACACGGGTCACCTGTAGCATTGGGGGTGCCACAGGGCTCTATTCTGGGTCCGTTTTTGTTCCTTTTGTACATCAATGACTTACCTCACCTTATGAGAGATATCTGTGAAATAGTGTTGTTTGCAGATGATACATCTTTAGTTTTTAAGGTTAATAGACGGCAATTGGAAATTGACGATGTAAACAATGCTCTTTCTAGGATATTACACTGGTTTAGTGTCAATAACTTGCTTTTAAATAGTAGTAAAACTAAATGTATCAGGTCCTTTACTAAGAATGTGCAACAAGTAGAAACCAGGGTTTTGATGAACAATGAGGAACTTAAAGTAGTTAATGAAACTGTTTTCTTAGGTATAACATTAGATGCTAAGTTACAATGGGGTCCGCATATAGAAACTTTATCTGGTAGACTTAGTTCGGCAGCGTATGCTGTCCGTAAGATTCGTCAACTGACCGATGTTGACACCGCGCGTTTAGTATACTTCAGCTATTTTCATAGCATTATGTCTTACGGCCTATTACTTTGGGGCAGTGCCGGTGACATAGATACCATTTTTGTGCTCCAAAAACGGGCTGTCCGAGCAGTCTATAAAATGGGTCCACGGGAGTCACTAAGAAATAAATTCAAAGACTTTAACATCCTCACACTACACTCCCAATATATTTACGATAACTTAGTATATGTGCATAAAAATATTAATAAATTTAATAAAAACAGTGACCTCCATCAACATAATTTAAGAAATAAAAATAAGCTTGCTGTGCCCTTCTCTAGGCTCCATAAAGTATCTCACTCATTCGTAGGTCAAAGTATACACTTTTATAACAAACTTCCAAACGACATGGTTAATTTATCACTGAACAAATTTAAAAAAGTGGTAAAGCACAGGCTCTGCCAAAAAGCATATTACTCTGTTAAAGATTATGTTCGCGATAAAGATGTTTGGAAATGAGTTGCTCTATTTCTAAGTTAAAATTGTTAATTGTAATTTGTAACAAATGTTGGCATTTAAAAAGAGTGGCCATGAGTTTCTTTGCCTGTATCTTCTCATGAGCTCAACCATTTGAACGGGCTTTTTTCAAGTCAAAATTGTACATTTTTTTTGGTTATTTTTAATTTGCATTTTTTTTTCTACTTTATGACATGTCCAAGTAAATGTTAAGCATTTTTATGGAATAAAGATATTTTGACTTTGACTTTGACAACCTATTACAATACAGTCAGACTCTGTCCGATTACGACGGCCTCAAAACGATCTTTTAAAGCTAACTTTTAATACGTTACAATATTTCCCTTTGATCCAATTCTCTTTTACTTTATTGAATTCTACAACAATTCAAACTATTTCCATTATTTAGAGGTATCGCGAGGGGTTTATCACACTGCTGCCAATAAGTCTTGACAACAATAGAGCCAGTATCATGAACGACCACTCTAAGACGATCCAATGTTCCCCTTTTCTTGCCCTCTAAGTTACTCTTATTGATACCATGAGGGGTGTCTTTTAAGCTGGTCTTTGAAATGCCAGAAGATATTGAAAATGCTGGGAGTGCATTGAGTGGCGTGGATTATTGAAGCTCTTATTTGAATGTGTGAATAAATTTATGGGCATTAAGGTATTTTTTCTAAAGAATTGTTATGTATGGTGCGCGTAAAATATTTTTTTTATGTTACAATTAAAAAAATGATCAAAGATATATGGTTAGTTGTAGGTTTGAATTTAAGTTAGATAATAATATTTAATTTTAAAATTAAAATCACCTTCTCGCTGTATCCCGCACACAGCAGGGTAGTGGGAACCTAGTGTTAAGACATGCCGTTCCCCACTAATTTAATTATTAATTTTATTTATCCACAAACATGTGATCCATGCATTTAATTAAAAGCTATATTTATAGCTGTTGTCTCTTTCATTTTTAACTTTTAAAAAATATTTTTGTTTCCGGACGGTACTAAGTGTGACGTTACATTTGACACTAATCATGCGATGTTTCGTTTTGAGAAAGTGAAAAAAAGGTAATTTATTTTATTTATTCTACAAAAAGTTATAATTATACTTATTCATGAATAATTTATAAAATAAAATATAAAAAAAAACATTTTTGAAATTTAATAAGACTAATTAATGGACAGAATATAAGAAACACATATTTTTAAACCAATTATACAGGGTGGAAGAGGCAGCGCTTCTTTTACTGAAACTGCATATAGGGTAAAATATTTCAAACCCGGAATAAAAAAAATTAATCAAGGTACCTCAACAGTTTAGACGTTAGAATTTTTTTTCATTTCACGATTTTTATCCATACCTGTATTTCGTGTCACGCACACATGCGTATGCGACGTTGCCGCTTTGACAGTTAAGTGTGTGCGTGCCTATGTTATACTTTACAAATGGCGTTTTATTTTAAAACGATAATTTTATTATTTATTTTGTTTGAAAAAATAACTTTTTCATTTTTGGGAATTATTTTTTTTTCCGTATTATATAAGGCTTTTATAGAGTAGTTAAAACTGTGGTTTCATTTAAAGTGGTGCTGACAATTCCACCCTGTATATAATAGGTAACTAGGACAAATTAACGCTTTAATTAAGCCATTTTTTATCGTTTAGTTTGTTTTAGTTTCATCCCGTATCCCGGATATAGCAGTGTTCGCAAAGGGAACCTAGAGTTAAAACACTCTGTTCCCCACGTAGAGCAAGTGGCTAAAATCGATGTCTTGTCTACCAGAGCGGAGAAATAAAAATATCATACTGTCGGGCAGTGATTGATCCCACTACCATTTCATTTTCAGTCGTAAGTACGCTGTACACCGCGCCAGTAGGTACGGCCTCTATTAACGGTATGTTCTTGGAAATTGCGCGACATACCAAGTAAGTTAACAAGAATGCGAGGAGGATAAAGGAATAAGCCGTTTATTATTTGGCGTTGTATAATTCAAAAAAATAAAATAAAAACAAACTCATTTAATTATGCCCAATAATTAAAGAGTCGAATAATTGAAAAATACAGAAAACTGTGTTAAATCATTGTACTTTTTTGTTGTTTTTTTCGGCTTCATGCTGTATCCCGCACGTAACAGGGGAAGCAAATGGAACCTGGAAACCTAGCGTTAAGTCTGTCCCCATTAAGACACATCTAACTCGAAACGATCTAACTTTTAACTCTTTTAACAATTTAGTTCTTTTTAATTTGTTCATCCAAACGTATGCAATCGTGACTATGAAATAATTGACGAAAAGAAATTCTTTACTTATATCTACTTATTTTATTGAAAATATGTAAAAATAGCCAAAATTATATAGACACTATGTATTTCACATGCAATTCCACTATGACATTTGCATTATAAACACACAATAACATACATACATATATATATTTGTATGAACATAGCCATCAATGAAAAGCTAACAAAATAAAACAACGGGCCCTTCACGGTCTGCTTGTACACATTGTACTGCCATTGTGCCTCCATCCTCCATTCTCCATATCGCACTGATTACAATCTTAGTATATTTTTTTTTCAATAATATTTCTAGATTGAAACTTTTCTGTGTTTATTTTCTGGAGATTTCAAAAGATTTATCTTTCTGTACATCTGTACGGAAATAAATGATTGCTTTTGAGAACGCCGTGTGTCTTTGTGTGTATGTCTTTATTGGAACGGAGTGTCTTATTATATTTCCAGGTTCCCTGTGCCTACTTTGCTATGTGGGGGGATATATCGTGAACCTAAAAATAGACAAGGTTAATACAAAAATAGCTGTGAGCATAAGTCAATTTCAAATAATTCAAACAAAAAAGAATACAACATATAAATCGAATTCACAACCCTGAATTAATTAACCACTCAACTACTGAGCTCCAAGTTTAACATTTGCAAGATCATTAAGTAAATTTATGTTAACACATTTAATTAAGTTAGTTCATTTCTAAGGTGTAATCAATCTAGAGATAGTGAAGCTATTAACCTGTTAGATATCATTCGTTAGGCATTTATCTACATACGAGTGTATAGGGGATAACTGTTAATTGAGGCCAATATGGTGTAGTAGGAGGGCCTCTTACATTGAACGAGATGGTTGTAGGTTCGATTCTAATTTGGGGGAATAGAATATTTTCATTTCTCCGCCGTGGTAACAAGACCGCGCTCACTACTCAATACGTACTACTCGTATCTCAAAAATTGAGTGGCGTGTAGTTTCTATAGATATAAGTTAATATTAGTTTCAGATAATTCAATAAATATGTAAATATTATCCATAAAATGATTATGTTATTAGAACACGAGAATAATTCAGATTAGTAAATAAATGATTGCGTAGTTCAAGCGGGCCAAACCGCGAGCTGGTCGCTAGTCTATATATATAAAAATATCTTTCGTTACTAAGTGACTGACAGACAACATACTAAAATACTAAATTACAAAACTTTAAATTTGACACACTCGTGGGTTATTTATAGGGGGAAGTATAGGGAACACAAAAAAAAACGGGACTTCCCATTACACGTCTTAATTCTGAAAATCCACGCAAACAAAGATGCAAGCGACGACTAGTTAAGCTAAACATAAAATGTTAGTCAAAACAAATTAAGCTAACTAAGCGTGATAGTAAAACGTCAATCTTGCCTTCTAGTCCATAAGAATAGAATGAAGAATCATTATCAGTAAAAATCATCTACCATTTAATAGTGTGCAAAAAACTGACGCGGGATGAAAGCTGGCTAATAACATTATAGGTCATAGTTAGCGGTGCTCGAGCGTTCTTTTGAGGTTTCTTGGTCATGTGACTTGATTTGATAGCTTAGTAGAGGTCGCAGGTTCGATTTTAATAGTTTTTAAGTAATAAACAAATGTGAATTTGTGAATTATTGATTTAAAAAAGGGCTGCTGAATGTCTTGCATCAGTTCTTCTCAGGTGCTTCAGTGAATTTAGTGAACCGGTTCTGGTGGTTAATTTTTGACGTACAAAAAAATTAAGTTTCTTTTAAATAAAATTATTCGACTTTGGTTTAATCTGGCGTGAGTGACATCGCGCGTCGGGTGTGATATACTTGAAGTTTTTAAAATACTCGTTTATAATTTTGTTTTTATTTTTTTATGACGTAAAAATAAAATTTTTTTCAATCCACGTTACATAATAGATTTTAATGGTATTACGTACAGTATTCAATTAAGATTTAACTATTACTAACTTAAACACGCAATATCTCATAAATGAGCGGTAGGTGGAGATGGGTCTTAGTACTTAACACGAGGTTCCCTCTCCCTACCTTGCTTTATGCGAAAAAATATATTTACCGTAAATTACAATATAAATCGTAAATTCAACTTTATTTATTAATACAACATTCAATATAAATGATAGACTTTAAACTTTTATAACTAAATATATATAATATACATAATAATAATAATATAATATAATGCACCGTTGTTTAACTCACAGCAATGATACCCGGCGGGCGTCATTATAGTTAATTACCGCGTCATCGGTAGCCGCGGTGATTGAGGAAGTAAATGCTTAAATATTCTTGTAATTTCATTTTGTGTACTACTGTATAATATTTTTTTATACAACTGATGGTTCTAGGTTCAATTCCTAATAAAGGAAATGTTTTTCTGTAAGCGTCACGCTGTATAGCGCACATAGAGATAGCCTGGGGAATTTAGTGTTAGGACACTTTCTTTCCACATCTTTCGTTGAAATCTGGAGGTATTGCGTCTTCTGTAGTGGAACTGAACGCCGAGGGAATGATTATGTCAAATTATTTTCATTTCCCCGCTATGATGGGATAAAGTGTAGCGTTGAATTCCGCCTCTGAACACGTAATATGCTAATCCCAATTTTTTTTATATTTTTTACGGAAACAGCATTGAAAAGAGAAAAAAAAATAAAGAAATACAATTCACAAGAGGTGCATCTCCAGACGTTAAGCTATTACCATTCTAGTTCGAAGTTATATTATTTTTTTACACCGGCTTCTCTGTATAAAAAAATCACACTATCTTATTATTAAGAAATCCATTCCTAAACATATGTACATATTTATAAAACACTCTGCGGTATTCAAACCTGTGATCTCAGTAATAGATCTAAGCCAGTCATCAAGTACAAAATGAAATATTAGTTCAATAGAACTAAATAAACCATAGCGATCGTTGCTGTTAACATCGACTCCTCGACCACCCACGTACATTGTTGTAATGTGGCGTGGAACAAAACGAGATATTATAGCACAGATGATGAGAATATAGTGACTTATTTCTCTGTTTTCTTTCATTTATTATTTATAACTACTGCTTGGATTTTAGAATATAAATATGAGCTGTAATAAAATATAAGCTTTTGAGAGAAGAATTTAAAGTCATGACCATGTTGAACCTTCGGTCATATTTTTCATGATTATATTAAACTTATGTAAATTTAATTTTGTGAAAAGACAAAGCGTGGCGTTGAGTTCCGCCACCCAACATGCTGGTCTAGACTAGATATATCAAGAAAATGAGATAGAGAATGATGAGATAGAGGTCATTGGTTCCCTCTGCCTACCATGAAGCTAATAAAATATGTGGAATCGAACCTACTTTCTCCAAATCAAAAATACTCGAATACCGATGAAATATAAATTAATAAGAAACTAAATCGTGTATCTGAAAGTTCTAACTCAGTACTTTACACAAGTAATATCTCTTGCAAAGCTTATGAGTTATAGAATGATTCTAATCGCGGACCATTTAAATTCCTCCACCGACCATTGTAGTGTAGATTCAGGGTGTATTTTATGTGCTCAGATTTCCTTATAGTGCGGTTGTTATTTTAGAAATATAGTTGGGTTGTTTGACTGGTTTTGTAAGTGTGGGTTCACGTCCGAATTGTAGGAATAATTGGTTTTATGTGTATTTGTTGTTATAGTGTACGTAATTGAGCATTTTTTATGGATTATCTTATTATTATGCCTAAAATTAAAAAATATGCCTATAAGTTATTAATTTATTTACTTCTCAATTGTAAACGAAGTGAAATTGTTAGTTTTTTTTTTCTAGCAATTCTTAAAGTAACACGCTTTCACGCTTTATCCCGCATAACCAGGTAGACGGAGGGAACCTGCCCGAATTCCAGGCAAATTTCTGAATGGCGAAAATTTAGTCCGTGCGTTGTCTGTCGGTTGCCATCTCGATTATGATATTGGTTGTAAACTGCAAAAACGGTATATGGATTTAACGAAGACTTTACCGCAAGGTAAGATAGACACAATAAAGTAAGCTTAGCTATACCGTAAAAGAAAAATGTCAAATGATTATAACATGTTATAAATTGAAAAGTTAATTGTGGCCCGTCGTGGCGCAAGCGCTCAACTTTAACGTGACAGGTTGTGGGGTCGATTCTCACTCGAGGAAATTAAATATTTAATATCTTCATTTCCTCGCTCTGGTATCTAGGGAAAGCGTGGGGCGTGTTTCTAAAATTCGGAAACGTAGAGAACGGAAGTGTATTGAGACTAGGTTCCCAGGTTCCCTCTGTATACCCAGCAAAGTGCGGGATACAGCGTGAGGATAAAAAAATCTTATATTTCATCGCATCCAGTGAGCTCATAGCTCTATTTTAACGTTATCATCTACGCTCCGCCGACAAAGGAAATTTATTTCCAACGTTGATCCGTGAAATAAAACTGTGGATGGACGATGAAATATCTGTCTTGATGGTTAGAAGCGGTTTTTTTTTTATTTTTTAAGTAAAAATTTTATTATTTCTTTACGACTTTCTCAAATCATTTTTTTTGTACCACAAATACTACAGAAATCGGTATGCCTAATTTAAAGCTTAATATTTAATCTAAAGACAACTATATAAAAATCTCAACGTATTTGAATCCCCACCTATGAACGCGTTCCCACTACACCATAGCGGCATATGATAAATACATAGAGAAAATAAATAATAAGGCAAACATAATCCAGTATAAATCGAAATGAAGCAGATTTTATTCACGTTTAATGATAAACACGGTCTTATCGTCCATCTTTCCTATTTATGTTGAGTGCTTTTAGTAAGGGCGGTGGTACAGTAAGCGAAGTTAGAATTTATTTAATAAAAAAATATTATATTACATTATATATTTTATATAAAATATTTAGTATTTTCATTTCTTTACTCTGGTCAATACGCAATGCCTCCGGAATTCAGCATAAAGTGAGGGGTGCAGTCTCTTAACACTAGGTTCCCTCAAGCTGTAGACACCTGCGGGATACAGCTGAAGTTGAAGAAATTTATATTTTTTTTAATAAGCTTACATTTTTAATAAGGTTTTTTTACACATACGCATATAGCAGGGTGGGCAGGGGTACCTTATATTGTAATTTTTTGAGACATTACCTCTTGCCTCTATTTATTTATTAGTAAACCAATATATTCAAAACCCCCTCAAATAAACTTCAGTTAAATTTAACTCTGTGGCTTATGAAACGTCCGTTAGCCTGGACAACGGTGTAGCTAACTGTAACCGTTGTGCGCCACTGGTTTCCATTTAATTATAATTAAATATCTCTGATATAGTATTAATGGGTGTACGAATATGTTTTATTTAGATGTGTTTTTGATACGTTTATAACGTATGGCTTAGTTGGCCAGAACGCTTGGACGGTTTCCAGAGAGGCGCGAGTTCAAATCCCGCCACGTTCAAATTTTTATGTTTTTTTTAATAAGTACTACAATCCTGAAATTTGTACGGAGTTCCACTCGCACTTTACCAGTTTTTTAAATTAAATTCTTCCAAAAACATGACTTACAATTTAAACGTTATCACTATTTAATAGTTTATTTCAACAAAATATTCCTTTTATAGTTGTTAGCACGCAATTTTTTTTTTTTATCCAAATTATAAGTCAAAGAACGCAAAAACTAAATCCATTTCGTTGAGAATACTGAAGCGTATAGCAACACTAATTGATTAAAATACAAAAAAGGAGATGTGGGAGTTATTTTATATCTATAGAAAAAAAGGCCGTCGTGGCGTAGCGGCACAGCGTCTGACTGTAAGCGCGAAGGTCGTGGATTCAATTCCCACTAAGGAAAATGAATCATTTTCATTTCCTCGCTCTGGTCTGGCTGGATAAGATAACGCACGGCGTTGAGTTCCATCACATAAATCAGTGTCTCCAACATTTTGTGGCATTACATTCACTCTACTAATCTAATCTAGTGTCTTAATTCTAGTTCCCGAATTCCTTCTGCCCCTGCGTGCGAATATAAACACGACAGTTGTAGGTTTCGTTCCCACTCGGTGGAATGAAATACCTAATACCGCACATAGCAGGATAGGCAGACGGAACCTAGGAATCCAGTATTAAGACACTCCATTCCGATTAAGACACTTCCGTTTCCCACTGGTCGCCGAATTCTCAAGTCTTAAGTTAATTAGAGGAAGTCAATGCACAGCCGTCGTGCTTACAGTCCGAATCATTATTAAAAATAAGACATACATAATAATCAATTAAATAAAAAAAACACTCACAAACTTATTGAATCATTATAAAAATAAAAAAAAAAACTAATAAAAAAATAACTATGATTGTCGGTCAATTTGTCAAACACTAACCTAATATATTAAATCAGGCGGATAACGGTGCACTTCAAATAAATGAGACTAAGAAAATAGACTTTATTGTGCTATAAATAAAGTCGAAATTTATTTGTCACGTTTTAATAGTATTATAAGTTTTTTTTTGTCACGTCAAATTGAATGACGTTTTTTATAAAACAAAATGTATGTCACGATAATATTATGTCTAAGTGCAAATAATGTTTGCGAATTTAATCGATTAATAGTATGTTAGGTTCATTAATATTTTGTTTTTTTTGTTTTTTTTTTCTGATGTTTTTTATTTTTTAGTAAATTCAGAATGGATTTTACTATACTAATATGAGTATTTTAAAAAATATTCATATTAGTATATTCGTATAAACAAATTTGGTGATTCGAAACCGTGCCTTTTACACATCCAAAAACGCAGGTTCAAATCCCACTGAGGTTAAATTTTTACACGGGGAACGGAGTGTCTTAACATTAGGTTCCCTCTGCCTATGCTGCTTGCTATATGTGAAACAATAGCGTGAAATTTTAAAAAAGCCAAGACATTGCTTTAATAATGACATGTTTTTTTTTTTAATATTTTTTTATACATTTCATATATAGCCTATATTTTTTTTAATTAAGTAATATTTATTATTAAATAATATTTTTATTTGTATTTTTGAAATTAAAAAATAAAATGTAATTCAAAAAAATATATAAATTATATATAAGAACAATATTTTGTGAACAAAAAAAATCTAAATACATACATACAAAAAACGAAACTATCCAAAAAATTAAAAAACATACTTGACCTACATCAATGACCCACATTCACACAAGCGTACTAGGAAATAATAAATACAGAAGAGGTAGCCTTGAACTTGAGTCTAATCGAATGATATTGAACTACTCACTATTTATACACGCCTGGTACTTAATATGCAAAATTGTATGAAGTTTTTACGTGTCGATTGTGTTTTGTTTGGTCCATTGACCTACTACTGGCATAAGTGTTGGTTTATTTAGTTTTTGTGGGTTGTTTGTTTGGGTGGTTGTGGGTTCTATCGCATTGAATTAATAAATAAAGCATAAAAGTTGTTTTTTTTAATATCAAATAAATAAACAAATATTAAGTAAACAAGTATGATTTTTTAAAATTAATTTGTAATTCAATTTGTAATACAGAAGGTCTTTACTTGTCTTGTCCGATAAAAAGTGTTATTAGTTTTTGTGACGTAGTAAATACCATTCGACAAAATAACCATACATAGGATTGATCGTCATGGAGATCCTCAGATCCCAAGGCTGCTGGACGTAAGAGTTCCTCCAAGGCTCAGGGGAAAAGTGGACGTCATGATAATCATGATGATATTATGTACTAGCAGCACTTTTGTATCAATTTCTAGAAAACCTATAAAAAATTATTCTTTGCGGAACTGGAACCAGCGCTTTTTAGAAACTGTCCAAGGCTGACGACTAAACCGCGGCGGGATCAAATCCAACTAAGTTCAATTTCGTTTCGTTCGTTTTCTTACAAAAATATATACTATACTACTACTATACTACTATATATACTATAATAATAGTTAATAAAAAACTCATAAAAAACGTCTATTACATTCATATATATTTTACAATACAATAAGTGACGACCATGTGTGGTCGAAGCAGCCATTGTTTTACCAACCCAGTGACCTAAATGGGAATCGAACTTTCATGTACATTATTGCTTTAGCGCGAATATTTACTATTTCGCTTTGTTATCTAGAGTGTAGACCACCGTGACGCAGTGGCGCAGCGTTTGGTTATGAACGTGGCGGTCGTGTGTTCGATTTCCATTGCGGGAAGTTTTTTCATTTCCTCGCTCTGGTAAATAGGAGAAGCGCGACATTGAATTCCGTCAATCAATTCGTAATGTCAAGAAAATTTGGGCGAAGAGTTGGGAAGGGAGTATCTTGTGAATTTCGCCACTCAACATTAGGTTTTATCTGTCTACCCTGCTATATACAGAAAACCGAGTGAAGCAAAAAAAGTGTGATAATTTGTTTAAATAATAATTATAAACTATCTTTACAAATTTATGTAAACAATATTTTACATATATTTACATATATATAATCGAAGTTATGAGAAAATTAACATAGCTGTGTAATAACTAACGGTGTTGTATTTGCTTTAAAGGCTTGTTTTATTTTTGCTATTCAAATAAAAGATCAAATAAACACACCTTTGGCAATATTTCTTAACGGACTTTGGAAATAAATAGTGATGTATCTTTGCATAAGACACTATGTACAAAATTACGAAATGGGAACTTTCAAAAACCACGTCTATCTCCACCTTGAAGGCCGACAACGCACCTTTAGTTCCACAGGTATTACCACGTGTTGACAAGGGATCGCGGTGATCCCGGAAGAATAAAATAATTTTAAATAACTAATATTATTTGTCATATAACTCTGATATAGTGAAAATGAGACACTTGTACTTTATTGAACGAGGTAGTTGTAGGTTCTTCTACTGAGGACAGTGTTTATTTGATTTTTTATAGCCGGGTGCTTGTTTTTGGGAACCTAGTGTTAAGACACTCCGTTCCCATTAATATAATGGAAAGTTTTATGCCCCACTTTCGGTCAAATTCTCGAGCCATTGCGTGTGGAGTGGCGGAACTCACAAATAAACCCGTCTTTGCCTCGTCACGATTCCTCCGGATGGAATCGAATTGACAATCGTCGCGTTTACTGTCGTCGCCTTGCACCACGACGACACTATATGCATATATGCATAGGTATATACATACAAGTAGATTTACGGTAAAACGCGTTCGGGTAAAATTCGCACGGCCTCCTCACGACCTCTGTTACCCTGGTCCACCGACACACATTTTGTTTCATTATTTTGCACTTAAGGCTTTGTACACATGTAGGTAGGTAAGTATGGATGGCACTTGACCGAAATTGACTGACAGTTAGTTAGTTAATGCATCGATAGTATAAATAAATTTGTATAAGGAAATTTGAAAGAGGCCTTTGTGGCGTACAGTCATGAATTTTTCAATAAATCCGAAACAATAAAATTTATAAATAATTTATAGGAAAAAATATTACAAATTTATATTTGTAATTCATTTCATACAAAATGAATGCAAATGCCTGCAAGCCTAAGTTTGTCAACTTTTATAAGTCTTATAATCCTGAAATTGGTACAGAAGAAACGGCGGGAGAGTTCGACTCGCACTTACCTTTTTTTTTCTACCTAAGAAACAAACCTGACCACCGCCTAACGCTAAAGCTTATGCATTTTACGACGCACTTTACGCTTATGCGTTTATGATTCCCTAATGACCGGCCTTTCATATAGTTTTTGAATATGACTTGTTGGTTTATCACCAAGTAACTGTATATTTACACCACAATGGCGCAGTGGAACAGTGTATAGCTGTAAAAGCGGCGGTTGTGGGTTTGATCCCAGTTTAGAGTTACTTTTGCTATATAATAGGTAGGTACTTGCTTGTCATTAACATTGACATTAATATATTTGTATATTTTTAACTTTCACGTTCTATCCCGCATAGCGGTTGGCAGAAGGAATCTTATATTATCCCTAATGGTACCCTTCGTTAAGTGGCGGAACTTAACACCGCGTTTTGGCTACCTTGACACCAAAGCAACCTATAATGATCACATATCCATCGTTAGATAATCATCTATAGAATTAAAATGTTGTATTTAAAAATAATAATTAGGTACTAAATTATATCGTTGTTTTAACAGTTTACGGCGTTAGGTTACGGCCGCTAAATACTTAACGTCTCCATGATGTAGACGACGATAATAGATATTAAAATATGTTTGTAATAAACATAAATTTTAATTATTAATTAAATTTTATTTACGGCAGTATAAAAAAGTTGATGGCATCGGGACTTGAATTCTCACACCTTCTATCAATGTAAGTACTTTTAGCGACTCGGTCATATGATCATTGACACTAATAGTGCTATAAAATTTGATATATTCTTATGTCCATATATACTACCTTTCGTACTATATCCTAGGGATCCCACAAAGCAGGGGGAACATGGAAACACTACTGTAGAGGCATAATGCGTTGAGAAGCGGAGCTTAACGCCGCGCTTTGCTTCGTTACCAGAGCTAAGAAATATCTAGTGCGCGTTGACGGTGTGCTGAAGTTTTTTACTTTAGTTTGCCGTTGTCAAAATATTTCTTGTTAATAAACTATTATTTCTATTTTTAATTAATTTCTCTGAGTGGGAATAGAACTCACATCTATCAGGCTTACAGTCAGCCAGGTTCAATTTCCACTAGGGGCAATGAATCTATTTAAATTATTTTAATTTTGCCGCTCTGGTGCATGGGGAACGGATCTTACCACTAAGTTAATTATTTTTTTTAAATAATAATTATTGAAGAGATTAAGGACTTTATTAGACGTGGTATGTTTAAATACAGTCACAAATAGAAATAGATATTCTGATGACTTGTAGAAGATTCTATATAAGGTATATTTCAAAAAGAGGACATTAAAGGACATTAAAAAAAAATCTATGAGCATAAACTATTCAAAAGGCAGTATGGAGTGCGTTTCATGAATATTCAATCTTTACCAAGCACTCTTGTAATCCTCTAAAGCGGATGTTATCTGTCTACTGTTTTTAAATTTTGGAATAGATTGTGTGTCCGTGGATGTGGCACAATGAGACGGCCTCTGACTGTAAATGCGGTGGTTGTAGGTTCGATGCCAATCTAGGCAATGATCATATAATTTTTTTTCATTTTTCCCTTTTTAATTAAATCGAGGCACTTGCAACGTCTAAAAACTAATAAATACTTTAGGCCAACCTTTAAATAATGCATTTTACAGACTTTTAGTTTTTGAATTGGGCGGTAAGCATGGAGCGGGGTGTTTTAACCCTAGGAACCCTAGGGTTATTTTCCTAAGAAACTCCGCTCATATTATGACACTTCCTTTCCCGATTTTCGCCGAATTCCGAAAAAAATGTGTATTGAGTGTGTTGAGGAACTCACCGCCACGCTTTGCCTCGTTTCCAGAGCGAAGAAATTAAATATGTAATATTTTTATTCTCGAATGAGAATCGAACCCACATCCAATCGCCTTTACAGACGCACGCGTGTACCTTAGCGTCAGGACTGGCCTCAACTTTAGTTTCCTTATACCTCCAAATAGGGAATGAACCCACAACTATCACAGTTTCAGGTAGTGTTCCACTGCGCCACGACGGCCTTAACTAACATATTTATTATAAAAAAAGTATGGAGTAAAGTCTGTATAATGCATAATATAAAGTGTAGTGTCGCATAGATCGATCACTCTAACGGTTTTAAAGATTTAATTAAAGATTTACTTTGACGTTTTGAACAGTTTATGATTGATGATTCATGATGTTAATAATAAATATGTTATTTTAGAATGCAGGTCTTGCATCTTAATATAATAGGGACGTACTACTATCTATCTATCCTAAGAAAATAATAATTTCACTCTGTATGTCATAGTATACACCGTAGAGTAGGCAGAGGAAGCCTGGGAACCTACAGTTAAAATAATCTGTTTCCAGTAAGACATTTCCGTTCTTCTTTTATGTCGTGTTCTGGAGGCATTCCGTGTTGAGGAAATGGATAAAAAAATTAAATAAATCGAACCCACAACCTGCCACGTTTACAGTCACACGCATGGCCACTGCGCCACGACTGGCCTCTAAATAATAATAAACTTTAAAACATTCCTAACGATCACTTCACATGAGCATTTACTGAGAAACATCTACTTGTAATGCCGAAAACCAATTATTTTAAGAACCCAATATTATTTTGATGATTTTTCGGTGAAATAATTTCGTAAATTTAAAGTTCATATTTTATGACTCTTGTCATTATTTGTGTTTTTTCATTTTAACTCCTGTTATTATTTATTTTTCATTTTAAAACCCTTAAATAAATATATAAAATATAATTTATACTACGTACAACCTATATTCTGAAAGGTAGGTAGTAAATAAGTGGAACTTAGCTTAGCCTGAGCAAATATATGTTTGCTTGTTTGTATACGTGACCATTGGGTAGCGGATTTAAAATTTTATATATTTAATATATGTTTTTTTCTTTAACAATTACTTAACAAGGCAGGCAGAGGGAACCTGGTGTCAAAACACTCCATTATCCTTTTTTCCGACTAGTTTTCAAAACATTACTTGCATAGTGGCAAAACTCAACACCGCCCTTAATCCACGAGGCAAAATTGAATCCACAACCGCCACGTTTCCCTATTAAAAAAAGTTTAGTTAAACTACACTTTGTGTACCAACTCTCTCTCTCTAGTGAATGTAGTAAAATGTAAACTACATACTCTAGGAATACGATTTCTAATATATCAAGCAATCAGATCACTAATTGACTAACAAATTTTGTAGGTGCTTAGCGAATAACGAGACTGTTTTAAATGTACAGGATCTAAGTAGGTACTCTACTGCATTTAATATTAATTTTTTTACAAAACGGAATGGTTGTAGGTTTGATTTTTAGATAAGCAGTTTTTTTATTAGAAATGTAAATTGGGAACCAGAAGGTTTTAACTAGATTCCCTATGCCTATCCCGTTGTTTGCGGGATACAACGTGAAGCTGTAAAAAGGCAACGTTTATTAACTCTATAATGTGTAGATATGTGTACTTTCTGCTGGGTGACAATTACTTGTACTGTAAATACTGTTTTTACTATTTTTGAATCAATAATTATAATAAGTACCTATCTTGTGAAATAAGTGATCAGCTACTCATCACTCCGTCATTAATGTATAAGCCTTACTTATGAAAAAAAGAGCCGTCGAAGCGCAATGGAGTAGCTTCTGAGCGTTGTGGGTCCGAATCCAACTTGGGACAACCGCGTTGATTTCCGCCATTCAACACGTCTCTTAACACTAGGTTCCCTCGGTCGAGCTTGATATGTGGAAAATGGCTGCCAAAAAAAAATTAAATTAGCTAAGTTATTTTTTAGCCTTTTTACCTTAACCTACTAACATGCTAAGCGTGTTGTATGACGTCAAATGTAAATAAAGTCACGAAATTGCGATTAGAATGTGAGAACTGGAGTAGTTTATACATGGCAAATGTCTAAATGATTCTATGTATAAGTATATGGATATATACAGGTACAGGTATGTACATATATTAAGGCGGCGTACAAACTAAAAATGCTTAATCTGCTGGCTTCCTATCAAAAATACTGCTTTGTATATTGTGTGGAACAGAGTGTTTTAACGCTAAGTTTTCAGGTTCCCTCTGCCTACCCTACTATTTGCGGGATCAGCGTAAAGCTACCGTAAAAGGCTTCTGTGAGTGTCGCAATATACTCCTCAAAAAATCTGTTGATGTCAAATTCGAGCTTTCATATACACTGTAGTTAGCACTGCGCGTCTTCTGCCCAGTCTTCCTTCTGTCTGTCAGTCGTTCAGTTAAGTCATAAATTACACTTGTCTCATCGTAACTATAAATAAGATTTAACTACCCGAATAACCTGAACTAAATTTAATTGAAAACCAAAATAAATTATGATATTAAAATTATTGGTAATTAACCTGATATGTCAAGAACATGTAGGTATGTATACAGTAGGGGAGAAATAACCTAAAGTTAAAACAGTCCATTATCGACTTTCCTCCCGAACTCTAGACATTGCACGAGCAGTGGCGGAACTGAACACCGCACTCTCATCCTTTGTCTATAGCAATGTATTGTGGTCGTTCACTATACGTTACAGCACTAAGATACTTATTAGGTACTTGTTTTTGTTAAGATTAATAAAGGAGATAAGGATAACTTACTTTATCAATAAGGTAAACGGCTCGTTAAAATAAAGTGCCTCGGATATAGCTTAGCATAGATTTATCTAAGTAAGATTAGATGTTTTATTATTGGCACAAACGTGACTGTAAACGTGATAGGTTGTGAGTTCGATTCCCACTCGAGGAAATGTAGTATTTAATATTTCCATTTCTTCGCTCTGGGTAACAATGCGCGGCATCGAGTTCCATCATTCAACACGCAAAGCCTCCAGAAGATAAAGTCCAAGTGTTTTAATGGGAAAGGAGTGTCATAATACTAGGTTCCCAGGTTCCCTTTGCCTAATCTGCTATGAGCGCGTGAATTAATCGTTTCCTAGATAAGCGCCATCAACCAAACAAATCGTTCAGCTTTATAATATTAGTATAGTAATGTTACTTTCGTACACAATCACATAAAAACAATAGATTATTTGTCAATTACTTTCATTATACTTATACAGTTATTTCATTCATTTACATACAATAAGATCCTATAGCACCTAGTGAGTTTGCAGCCTTAGTGAAAGTGTTGGTAATCCCAGTGCCTTTTATATATTCCGCAGGAGTATAAGAAAAGTAAGCTTTCGCCGTAATGCGACTTATATGGATTTAGAATGCATCTTTGCATTCAAATAGGTTTCTCTGGTAAACTATAGTGCTAAAATACTTGTAGATTTAAGCATACGTGGTAAAAATTAGTTAGTTGATGAGTTATCTTAGGAAAGTGTAGTATTTCAGTCGGTTAGTTGCTACAGTGTGGTTAGGACTGTTTTGTGCGCACGCGCAGGTGTTATTAAAACGGTTTGTGAGGACTTTTTTAACGAAATATAGTGGTTTTATTATTATTATTTGTATTGTAAGTAATTATTTTAAATTAATATTTGATTTTCGCAACATTCAAGCATTTTAAATTAAACTTTTTACCTGGATTAGTCGCGTATTTTTAAGTACATATAGCATATACTTAAAAATAGGAGAAAACATTTTTGGGAACCCGAACCACCCGTCCGTGGTCACACATGGTAGTAGATATACGTGGACATAGTAGAAGGTGGTGGATTCGTCTATCAGTTGCCACAATTATAACATCGAACTACCGTGAATGACGTCTTATTTGCCTCGAGTACCTACTGCTTTGGGTTCTCGCAGCATGAGCTGATTGTATCGTGTCATCTGGTGTGCTGGATTTGACTCCATAGATTTAATCGTCGTTGGAGTCTTAAAACTAGGTTCCTCTATGCCTATATACCTACGGGATATAGCGTGAACATGTAAAGAAAATTCATGGTTATTTTTTTATCTTCTTTAATAATTCCAAAGGAAAATTAGCTATACTACAGCTAGCTTACTCTGGTCCCTTCTTTTAAATTATTCAAGTAATTATATCTATTTTTTTTCTTGTTACAGAAACCATCATGGACGAATGACTACAAGCCTAAGTGTTTGGATAAAATTATAGTGCAAAAATTTTTTAACGAAAGTGAGTGTTAATTCAGTGCTGTGTTATAATGGAGTTCAAGTCACATTTCTTGGCGGTTGCGGCTCTCTTAATTATCGGTAAGTTAATTTATGGCTTAGTGGTCAGAGCGTTTGCACGGTTTCTAATAGGCGTAGGTTCAAGTCTCGTTATGTTCGAATTTCTATACGTTTTCCAAAATAAGTAGTGAAGCATTGGGTCAGCGTCCATATTAACATACTCTGGTACCTACTTTCCGCGGCGGGAAATTCTTTCACGGCGGGATTCAACGCCACCCTTTGCCTTGTTGAGCGAGAGAATGAAAATATTAAGTATTTAATTTCGTCGACTGGCCCCAACTTTAAACTAATATTTAATATACTCGTAAATAAGCTACCAAGAAAAATGTCAGCGCAAATAAAGCTTAAATCTTAAGAAAAATTCCTCTTTAGATGTCATCTTCACAGCAAGTAATTTATATAAAGTGGAGCTTTCATATTTGGCCGTAGCTTTCTAAACCTTCTAGACTTTCATAAAGAGAGATTAAGCGACGGCACTCTCAAAGGAATCTCAAATCTTGCCCGCATTGGGCGAGACGTTTTATAAACTATACGTAGGTACTATTATTAAATTATGTAAATTATGTTAGACTAGAGTGTCCATAATTTTTTAAATTTTAAATCACGATACTTACGCTATCCCCCACACAACAGGGTAGGTAGAGGGAACCTAGTTAACACGTCTTAACAGACACTCCTCTCTCATTTTCCGCTGAATTCTGGAGGCATTGGCTTTACACATAAAGTGACGGAACTCAACACCTGGCTTTTTCCTTGGTGACAAAGCGAAGAAATGGAAATATTAATAAATAATAATTCGTTCCTCGACTGGTGATCGAACCCACAACCGAGTCGTCACGTTACAGTCCGAACCTTGTGCCCCTGTGCCACGGCGGCCTCGTATACTATAATTTATATTATATTTTACATGAGACTTCGCCCGCGTTACCAAATTAATATAAGAACGTATGGTTTAGTGTTCACAGCGTTTGGACGGTTTCCACGAAAAGCAGGTTCGAATACCGCTTCGTTTAAATTTTCATACAATATAAATAAGTATGTTTTTCAGAGAATGCGAGTATATTTTTCCCACAGTTTACAAAAATCATGGAAACACTTAAGTTATTATTCATGCTATTACAAAGAGTCCGTTGCAGCATACTAATGTGGTTACCTGAACAATTATCAAATCTCGTGCATTTCTATTTCATGCCAGCACTAATCTATTTTTGAGTGATCATTTAAAGTATGTTCACGTTAAATAAAATATTTCAATTATAATATTATGTTTTTAAATTGTTGACTTTTTTCTTTATTAGGTACTCTGTTTCATAATATTTTTAATAGTTTAGGTTTGAATTAGAATCCTTAGCAGTCTTGCTTATTAATTGAGTTTTGTAATTTTTAATGTCATTGAGGATGAATATATAGACTCTAGGTAAGCGTTTTAAGTTGTGTATTACTTTAATCGGTAGAATAATGACTTGGAGTAGCTTCAATAACATTAGTGATTATATGCATAAAATAATATACGTAAACGTTTCTAGATCAGGATAGTCAGAGGGAACCTGGGAACCTGATGGTAATCCACTTCCTTCTCCACGCATTTCCCAATATTCAAGACATTTCGTCTAGGGTGGTTAACGTCGCTGTATTATCGTGCTACCAGAGAGAAGAAACGAAAATAATTAATACCTCCAAGTGGGAATCAAACCATATAACAAGCAATACGCCTATATATTACTAGAATATAATAATTCTAATATAAATCAAATATGAACATCACAAAGAACTGACAGGTAAGGCAAGTAGAATATAGTAAATGACCACATAGTAATGACATTATTTGATGTATTACCTATACTTTCTTATTCAATTTGAAAAGAAATATGGTTTTTTTGTTTGTCTATCGATGTATAATTAAAACATATATAGGAATCTAGATTGTCGGCCATAGTGGCGCAGCGGTAAGGCGTCTGACCGTAAATACGATGATTATGGCTTCGATGTTCAGTCGGAAGAATAAATTATTTTCATTTCTTTACTCTGGTAACAAGACAAAGTGCGGTGTTGAGTTGTCGGTTGCGGGTTCAATTCCCTTCCGAGAATAAATTATTTAATATTATCCTTTTTCTCGCTCTGGTAACAAGGTTAGACGCAGTGTTGAGTTTCGACATTCAACAAGCTATGGCCTCGAAAATTCTGTGGAAAGTGTGGAAATGTGTGTCTTAATACTAGGTACTCCGTTTTCCGTTGTATGATGTTTGAATCTAACGTCTCATTGTGTATAGCCTTGTCTAAAAAATATCCATAAGTATAAGCTTAGTTTCGAACCCACTAACGTCGCCTCCAAAGAACGTAAAGATGTTCGTTAAGACCTCATAAATATCGATGAACGTGTCAATACACTGTATAATGTCAGTTTTTTCCTCTTAACTGTCATGTCAATCGACATGTTATAAATACTAAAGTTTTTACAAAGCATTTAATTTCGTTGTAAAAAACACGATAAAAAACCGTATATACGAGTATATCATGTGGGTTGGCGCTTAACAACGTGACAATGTCGTGTTCTGTTATAGAGGCTGATCTTTTTTGTTGTATTTAATTTGCAATTTTTTTTGTTGTGGCTATAGTGGCGCAGCGGGGCAGAGTCTTGGTGTAAGCACGAAGATTTTGGGTTATATCCGCAATAGGGGGAATAATTATATATATATATATATATATATATATATATATATATATATATATATTTCTATTTTGTAAAATTCAAAATAAAGTGGGGAACGGAGTGTTTGAACCCTATGATCCCTCTGCCTACTCTGTTAGTTTTGATAGCATTTGAGGCCATTAGCCTCCTAAAAAAATTCGTTATAAACAACAAACATAGTGATAGCTGTATAAGAATTTCAACACTGGATAATAATCTATAGGTCAATTAATGTTGCTGTCAGATCATGTCTTTAAAACCCGCTACGAATAAAATTAATACACAATTTTAAAATAAACTATAATATTAGGCGCAGAGTTAAGTTCCGTTTCCGTTCCACCATTCAACACATATTGTATACCACAATAAAAAGACAGTGGACTTAGCATTAGATGTTACATACAGCAAGCAAGCAGTTTTACGCAGAGGGAACATAGCGTTAAGACACTCCGTTCCTCACTTTCGACCCAATTCTTGAGACATTATGTGTTGACTGGCGGAACTCAACGCTGAAAAAAAACATCGAAAAATTATATTTTAATTAATGTATTACAATAACATGATGTATACGAATACCGCTACAATTTATTTGCGAAAACCAAGCGAGTGTAACGTACATATGTATGTAAAAGCGTTACGCTGTCATACTTTGAGTATAAATAAACCCGTGAGTTATGTCTATTGGAATTTTATTATTTAAGTAGCTACGACTTTAAGCGGACGAAGCCGTGTTGGGTTCGCTAGTCTCATGTAGAAGCATAGATTGATGTTCCATTACTTATACTATTATTATAGATCCCCCAACACGACAACACGCTTAGAAATGTCACATTAACGGTTATGCACCGGCGTAGATCACGATTTATCGATCAATGATCTATGAATTATCTTGCCTTATATAGTATACAAAACATACACTTAATATATGCGCCAAAACTGCAGAATTATGCTTTAGCTATTTTATCCTTTAATTTTTCTTTCTTAATTCTTGGATTTTATTACATATTTACAGCTTGCATAAAAGCGTGTTAAAAACTAATTATTCAATGTAAAGAAAAATAAAATTCTCTTAAAGAAATAAAAAGATTAATTATCAACAAGTCCAAATTAAATTAAAAAAAAAATAATTTACCCAACAATAATTGAAGTAAAAAAACTCATAAATTTGTATCCTTTTTTTATAGAAACAATCCGGTTAAGTGCGAGTCGGAATCGCCCACCGAGTCTTCCGTATTAATTTCAGAATTTTACGTCACCAGGAAATACAACTTATAAAAGCTGACAAACTTAAATTTTCAGGCGCATATTGTATGAAATTAACGACAACTATATATAAGACTGTAATATAATACGAGTAGTATTCCTGTGCCTCATGGGACCATAGACCTGAACTTCGATATTAATTTAAGCTTAATACTTCCAAAGAGATCGCGATCTAGAAATAAATGATCTTGTCAAACGTACAGACAGACAACAAAATGATTCTACAAGGGTTCCGTTTGTACCTTTTGAAGTACGGAACCCTAAAAATAACTCGACATCGTAAATAACTGCATAAGGATTTAACCGCGAAGGAATTTGAAGTAAAGAAAGTAAGTACCGTTCGATCCACATTTTACTTAAATACGAATTCGTGTACAGCAAAACGATAAGATTGAGCGATTATCTTTATTTGTGGCTGATTAAAGTATTTTGGCAATAAAATGGAAACAAATATAAAATAAATTGAATTTAATTGTGTTAATAAAACTGGAGGCGACTGTAACGCTACGGGTAGGCAGAGGGAACCTAGTGTTAAGACACTCCATCTACCATTTTCTGCCGAATTGGGGAAATAAAACGCCTCTTGCCTCGACACTATCGCGAAGGAAAATATTAAATATTTTACTTCCTCAAGTTGGAATTGAACCTACATCTTGTATAGAATACTAAATAGGAATTTAACCCACCACGTCAAATAACGTGATGGCGGGTAAACTAGTCAATCCCGTTCATGGTATTATATTTAGAAACGAACTAAACACCGTGCTTGCTCTTGAAGCGAACGCTAAAACAGCATTCCTAAGTAAGACTTGGTCCCAATAAAAAGTAGTTGTACAGTGAGAGTGGATAGAACGAGGGTGAAACCTAGTAATTATGCGTAATACTATGGAAATTATGTATGCAGTGTTTTTTTTATAATTCTGTATGTCATGGCGTAGGAGTACAAGAGTACGATTGTAAACTCAATGGTTGTGGGTTCGATTATCACTGAAATATTTAATATTTTTATTTTTTCGCTCTGGTAACGAGGTAAAGCTTAGTGTTGAGTTCTGTAACTCAACAGACAATGTTTCATTTATCGTTATCTATTTACATCTTGATTTCTCTCTCACAATACAATGTTTATAACTTCACTTAGCCCAATTCAAAGACATATAAGTCAAATGTCATTTTGCCATACAATTTTATTCCTTAACTTTACAAAATACAGATCATTTTCCAAGCAAAGCTTAAATTGCAACTTTCTAACAGTCAATTTATAGTGCACTTGTGAATTATGAACATGTTAAGTACTATTGTAGAGAGATATTGCTATAATAATATTTGTGTAAGTTTCTAGTTTATTATTTTCTATTTGTAACGCCTTTGGAACCTTTGAGTGTCATTTTAGGTCGTTATTAATATTTGTTTTTAAAACATTCGTGGCACATAAACATGAGCGTATGACGGTGAATGCAAGAGTTGTGGGTTCGATTCCCACTCGGGGGAATTAATTATTCTATATTTTCAATTCCTTGCTCTTTGGTAAGTGACCATACTTGTGATAATGCGGATTAATCAACGGATATTCTTGGGGGGGCATTCCCCCGAGACGGAATCAAACCCACACCGTCGTGTTTACCCACCCATTTTGTATTGGCATTTTATTTAAAAGTAAATACCACATATTGCATACATATGTAATATTTTGTTTACATTTTTATTGTTAACACACAAAATCTCTCAATTCACAAGGTCTCGATAATTCTTTACGCGTCATTGTTTCTTTTCACTCGCTTTACAGTTATTTTACCTTAAGATTTCTATAAGCAAACAAATAAAATGTATTTCTTTGTTTATAGAAAGCTTAAGGTAATTGAGGCCGTCCTGGCGCAGCGGCATAGTGTGACCGTAAGCTTGGTGGTTGTGAGTTCAATAACTAGTCGAGAATAAATTATTGAGCGCTTTTAGTTGGGCAGTGCGTGGACAACGGATTGTTCCTATAAAGCTACTAAAAATGAACTTGAATTAACATCCAAATATGAAAGACTCTTATAGAGATTGAAACACAGTGAGGCACCTTAGTATTCGAATCACTAACCACTAAGCCAATAGGTTCTAAATGCAATATGCATCTGGGTTGTTCGGCAGAGTAAATGTTAAGTTAGCGGCACAAAGTGAAAGGTCTACAGTTCCGTTCACTGAAGTGTTAGAACAAATTACATGGAAAGATGGTGTGAGGTAAATATATGAATATAGGTAGTTCTCTTTTTTTGTCATTAAATGGTGTGTAGATACAAAAATGAAATATTTAAAGTTTTCATTTTTCCCCTCTGGTAACAAGGCAAAGCGCGGCGTTAAATTGCGCTATCAAATACGCACTGCCTCATGAATTCGGAGCAAAGTGGGGAACGGAAGAATTTTAATTAAGAACGGAGTATCTTAACCCAGGTTCCCGTTGCCTACCCTGCTATGTGTGAGATATAATGTAAAGTGTGTGTGTGCAAGTGGCACAGTGGAAAGAGGGAACCTGGGAACATAGGGTAAAGATAAGAAAATAATAAATACCCCCGAGTAGGAATCGAACCCACAACACACAGATTCTAAATAATATATACACCTACGTCAGAATATTAAATATCAAGAAATATTTAATGTATCCAGCCAGTTCTTGCTGCCCCCCGCAAAGAGCTATCTAACAATCTACGCGAGAGATACTTTACGATTTAATCTGACGATAAATTAAAGACATTGCGCTTATTTGATAACTGTGTACTGTCTCTCTGTGTTCTATTATATAGAATACATGTTGTTCGTGATTCGTGATGTCTATATCTGTTTAGAAATGAGGTTAGATTCTTAGGAATAGATGGCTATTTTTTGTTTGTGCAACACACGTTAGGAATTTTAATGTGAAGTGAAGAACGGAGTGTCTTGATATTGGGCTCTCTGTTCTTCTCGCCTGTTCTTCTCTATGCGGGATAACTAAAAAAAAATGTTTGTATAAATTTTTTTACCTATATGTATGTAGCCTGCAGTTTACCCTGCGCCACGACTGGCCTCAAAAATATTTGTTATCAAATATTTCTTTAATTAGAACTGATTAATTTAAACGCTGAAGAATGTCTTAATAATTAATACATCATCAATATAAGTCCCTTATCAGAGTCTCAAAAGATCCTGCAGAAGAAGTGAATAAACATTTTGTAAGATTTTTTAAAATTAAAAAAACAATATGGGATTGAACCCACAACCTTCGCGCGTCAGAATCTGTCCCATAATGACATTTACATTACCATAATGACGCTATAGGGAAAATTGAATTCCATATGCAAATGCGAGTCACGACACCAAGCCGGTGGAGATTATGCGATTTGTCAAATTTCCTGTGAAACGGCACAAAGGAGAGCGGAAACTCGATTTAGTGGTTGAATTATGCAGGAAATTATGCAGGAATTGAATATAGACCCTGCTATGCTATATTCTAACTTCGATTTGCCGATCATTTTGTCGTATATTGTAGAGGTATAGAGGGGGAACCTAGTGTTAGGACGGCAGTAAACACTAGGGTTGTGGGTTAGATTCTCAATTGAGACAGTGAAATATTTAATATTTTCAATTCTCTCGCTCTGGTAATGCGGCAAATCGCGGCGTTAAGTTCTGCCACACAACACTAATGCCTCAAGAATTCAGCGATAAATGTGTTTTAATGAAAACACTAGGTGCCCAGGTTCCCTTTATCTATCCTATATCCAGTATGCCGCTACGTCAGGGGGACGGCCTCCATAAATACTTTTTTACTGAATTGACATAATGGGTATTAAAAAAAATTACCCAATTATTTGCCTCAATCAATTTCAAATTGGCGCTTCTGTTCAATAGGATTATCACCATACAAAATAAAACATAAATTGAACCTGTTCTCACAAAACAGGTTTGAAATTCAAAACGGGATATGCGCACACGCACATCTTCGCCCAATAAAACCATTTATAAAGGACTTAAAGGCATTTGTTATTTATATAAATTGCAAAGTCAGTAATGTTGGTAGATCATTATAAATTAAATCAATAGATGATAAATCAAAATTTCAATTTAGTAATATTATCGTGATCTATGATTTGTTAACATAGGTAAATGATTTAGCGTGCAACGATTGAACCTGGCCTCGGACATTACGTACCGAGCTTTTGACTTAGAGTCTGACAGTAAATAATGGTTATTAGATAATTTTCTGCTGCTATTTCTATTACATTTAGTTATATAATAAATAGAAGAATAGAGAAAAATCGGTTTTGACTATTATTTAATTGGTTTTAAATTTAAATATTAAAAATATAAAACAAAACCGATTTTTAAAATATACGTTATGCACAAACATAAACAATAAGTAAATTGTAGAAAAAAATATGTAAAATACGTATGAAGTAGGTGCGATATATTTGCACGAATTACATACTTTCTCACGTGAGAGTGAAATAGAAACTACACTGTGGGTCAGTATCGCTTGTGATTGAGCTTCTGACCGAAAACTCTGTTCTTATTTAACCAAATTCATACAGGTGCAGTTAGCATGCGTTTTGAGCATTATCCATAGTATATATTATTAGTAGGTAGGTAATCGCGAATTCGTATAACTGAGGGCCGGATAATCGAGGTTTGACTGTATATTCAAAATTTATAGCTTATGACACGTTGAGATCTCCATCCGTTCATCTTGGCCCTCACAACCTTGACGTGTGAATGGAATTAGAGCATTTCCCTATCAAGATCCTTATATCTGACCATACTCGTACATCTGTACGTACATGTACAATTGTACTATATATTCTTGGTTTCTTTTAACTTCACGCTGTATCCCGCATATAGCAAGGTAGGCATAAGGAAGATAGTGTTAAAACATTCCGTTTTCCACCGAATTTTCGAGTCATTGCGTGTTGAGTGGCAGAACTCATCGACGCGCTTTGCCTTGTTACCCCAGAGCGAAGAAATGAAAATGTTAATAAATAATAATTAATTTTCTTTCTGGGTCTAAAATTCCAACGATTCTTGTGAGTTCCATTCCAATACAGGGGAATATGGAGGAGACAAAGCGCGGTGTTAAATTTTTTCCTCCTCATTAAATGTCTCGAAATTTGAAAGGAAAGTGGGGAACAAAATGTCTTTAAACTAGGTACACCTTATTGGTATGAAACTAGTGTAAAGGTTTATTTTTGCTCTAGATGGGAATTAAATCAACAATCATCATTTATAATCAGAAACAATTAAACTGCACGTTATTTAAGTTCCATTCCATTTAACGATCCAATATTTTTAAGTTTCTACTTGTTTTTTTACGTTTCAAGCAAAATATTTTAATAGTTTCATAAAATTTTATATATTGCTTTACATATTTTAATTGCTTTTTTGTTGCCTATAAATTACACTCGGGGAATGAAAAATTTAATATTTTTATCTCCCCGCTCTGGTAACCAGGTATATATAGTGCGGCGTTAAGTTGCCCCATTCAACACGAAATGCCTAAAAAATTCGGTGGAAACTGGGGTACGGGAGTGTCCTAGATGGGAATAAAGTGTTTATATTCTAGGTTCCCAGGTTCCCTCTGCCTACTCTGTTATGCACGGGATAGATATAGCGTGAAGCAAAAGATATTACTTTTAACAACATAGAGGGTTCGTTGTCTACTCGTCGAAAATATATTGAAATTATTTTTTGACATTGTATACCGCATAAAGCAGGATAGGCAGAAGCTATAGAAGAAGAATATATTGAAGAAATTAGTGTTAATATATTCCTTTTCGCTCCAACTAATTTTCGAGACGTCGCGTATTAAATTAGCAGAACGAGAAATGAGAATCGAACCCCACAACCCTTACATTTACGGATATACACTGTCACACTGCGCCACAACGATCTGATTACTTAAGCACCAATTAAGGATTTTATTTAAATACCTGTTTTTCATTATAATGTATTTACTATTTACTAAGAACAAAGATCTACAATAAGAGCAAAATGTAAGCACGCCGCGTTAGTTAAAAAGATAAAACCTTTAGATAACCCTCATTTAAATTTATTTTAAACAATACAAATATTTGAATATGTTGTTATCGGTACTGATAACACATCTTACAGTCAATGACAAAATGGTTTAAAATAATTAAAAATAGACTGCAAATGAAATTTTCTTGAAGAAATGGGTTTCGCTAGAAAAGCAATGATTTTGAGTTCGATCTCCAGTAGAGGGAATTATATTTATCTACAACTTAACATACAACGCATCGCAGAGTAGGCGGAAGGAACCTAGTATTCATTTTTCACCTCATTCGTCTATTTCTGGTCAACTTTTTAGACATTGCGTGTTGAGTGCCCGACATAAAGCTATCTTTAACAAATAGACCTTAGCTTTACGCTTTTCTCACATAACAGTAGGCAGAGAGAACTTAATGTCAAGACACTCCGTTATCCTTTCCTTAGATTTAATAAAACTTATAACCATCGCGAAGACACTATCGTATCCCAATTAAGTCGAGATTCTAAAAATGAAAGAAAAGGAGAAAAATAGTAAATAACCAAATATTGTAACACCGTCTGTAACCTCAGGCATTTCAAACAAACTTCTTCTGTAATTCAATAGACATATCTAAAATAAAACTTTTCTATAATATAAGAGTAGACCGTGTGACTGTCACTGTACGCCGTACGGACCCCTAATGGAGTTTTCTCGTCGTTGCAACGCTCCAAGCAATTTAACTTTAGTTGGGACTTCCAAACTAGCGTGTTAACACGAGCTTTGGAATTTTGTGTTTTAAATACTAAAATGTTTAATTATTGTCTACGTTTTTGTATTTATATTATAAATCAGATATAGCTTGTTTGGTTGAATGCGCTGAATAACTACTGGTTCGGATTAAAACATTTTTTTTTAAATATTTTTTAAGTCCATTTATATAGCAAAGTGCGTCATCTGTCATACACAACACTTATTTAAATAATTTGTTTGTATCTGAAAAAAAAAGTTTATTCCAAGTTTCGCGAATCTACTGGCCCTATTGAGACAATGGCAAGCAAGACACTACTGTATAATCACTTTAGATCTCGACGCTCGAGCATTTTGCGTGTTTTCACGCACCGGCACCTGATATGGTGTTACTCTTGTAATTAAGAGCTTGTTCTTGCAATGAAAATGTTTTTGAATTCCTTTTTGAGTAACATTTAGCTCTTTTGGTTACCTGGTTGCCGCCTGCGACTTCGTAAACGATTTTTTTAGCGGAAAACTGATTTAATTAATATTTAATCTATTAGTATTTGTTAAGATACTCCAATCTCCACTTTCCATTAGACAGACATAAGACGTGTTGGCGCAACTAAACGCCGCATTTTGTCTAGCAAAGCAATGTAAATCATTTAAATAATATTTCCCCAAGTGGGAATCAATACTGCACTCACCATGGCGGTTTCTATTTAAAAGATATTATTGAAATACTACAAATATAGTATTTTAAAGCATATTTATATTATTTAAAAGAACATGGTCTGGCAAAAAATTATAACAAACATAAACGTCTTTTTCAGCTCTATCCTGGTGTGATGCTGCACGAGATGCGTCTTGTCCCAGAATCTGCGGACCGACGCTGCAAGGCGAGCCAGTTTGTGCTACAGACGGCTATATTTATCCTTCGCTGTGTGAAATGAGAAAGAAGACATGTGGAAAAGGTAGAGTTGTTTTTGAATTTATCTTCCGTGATTGACTGACTGAAAGTGATTTTGGCAATTTTTTTTAGTTTTTCGCATAGCAGGGTATGCAGACGGAACTAATTATTTCATTTCCTCGAATGGGAATTGAACCTACAACCGTCTGATATACAGTCACACACTTGTGCCGCTACAACTGCACTACAATAGGCTCATTTCCTCCGCTTGCCATGTTATATATTTTTTATTTTTATTTAATAATTTAAATAGCTCCTTTCATTTTTGGCCGAGCAATGTCGCATACAAATGATTACGGCATAAAATAAGGAAGGAGTAAGTAAAATTAGTTCTGTATTATAATATTATTGCTTAAGCCTCATATTTGCGAAAAATATTATAGCATTTTTTTTATTATTTCTTTTTCTACTTTTGTTCAGACAAATTATTAGCTCATACTTTAGTGTAGTTCTAGAATATTTCGTATGCTATTCTACCTGCAGAGGAAACTCAGTGCAGGGGCACTCTGTTCTCCACACACTGCCCAATTTTCGAGAGATTGAATGTTGCGTCACGGAACTCAACGTCGAGCTTTGTCTTGTTACACGTGCGACAAAAGAAAAATAATTCATTCCCCCAAATGGGAATCGAACCCACAACCATCACGTGTATCAAGACAGCCTATCATTCTAACTTAGAAAGATATTTATAAATTATGTATTTTATCAATATTTACAGGTGTAAGACTAGCTCAAGACCAAGGTTCATGTTCGCGTGCTCAAGGCTCAAAATGCGAGCATCGATGCACAGCTGAACGGGATCCGGTCTGTGGTACCAACGGCCGGACCTATTTGAATAGATGTATGCTGCAGGTGGAGATATGCAGGTTAGTTTGGGTTCGATTATGCAGCATCAGGGAATTTATAAAACTTGAGTGGAAAAGTAAAAGACTATCTTTTATCTATCTACATATCAAACCTCATGCTTGCCTAGTTTGTTTTTTTATTGTATAAAAAGTTAAATCAATCAAGTACGTAGTTCTATAATTACATTTCACACCGAGCTAATTATTAATACATTACATGAATACATTAGCCATTAATATATTATTAATACATTTTTATTTATTTACTTCAAATATTATATTATTTAAACGTAATAAAACCAAATATCTATCCCCTTTTACAGAGTAGGCATCAGTCTCTCCCATCTCGGGGCTTGCAACAACATCAGTGCTCACAGAGAGAACTGCCCCGTGGATTGTTCCCAGGCTCCTTTAGACGGGCCCATCTGTGGCTCTGACGGCAACGTTTATAAGAGTACTTGTCAGATGAAGCTGCTGACTTGCGGGTGAGCTTATTTCTTCTAAATAGGGGTACAGCGGATGAGTCGTGGCCGCTTTCAAGCCATTTCTAAAAGAAAGCACAAATCTTATTTCTTTAAAATTATTTTTTTATTTTTTATAATTTTCTATTTCCAGCCAAGGCGTAGTAAGAACGAGTAAGAAACACTGTCAAACCACCCGCCACTGTCGCGAGTCTTGCTGGAGGGCGTCGAGACCCACGTGCGGCTCTGACGGCAAGTTGTACGCTAACGCTTGCAGGATGAAGGCTACTAACTGCGGGTAAGTAGTTCAGTTTGTATTTTTTGTATCTTCAGTAAGGAAGGGAGAAAGAATCTACATTTTGAGAGATTGCTTGTTGTGTGATTTAAAATTAGTTTTTTTAGCTTTCCGCTGCATACCCTACTATACGTGCGATACACCCGCACATAGTAGGGTAGCAGAAGAAATCTGTGAACCTAATGTTAAGATAATACGCAGCATTGAGTACCACCACTCAACCCACAACGTCTCGACTTCGGTTGGAAAGCCAATACGAAATGTCTTGATGCTAGCTTCTCTCTGCTCTCTGTGCAAAGATGGATTTGCGAGAAAGAGCGTGAAGTGAAAATAATTTAGTAATAGTAAAAAAATCTTTAATGGTAACTTTAATTTAATCATATTTAACTTCATCATATATTTATACAATATTTTTTTAAATTCACAGTAAACACGTATTCGAAGTCCCCATGGCGTTTTGCGTGTCCCAAGAGAGGACATCTGGAGGCGACCCCTGCCCCACTGACTGTTCAGGACAAAAGGAAAAACTTGTCTGCGGCTCCGATGAGAATTTATACAGAAATGAATGTGAAATGAAAATGCTTAATTGTGGGTAAGTGGACATTTGTTGTTAGTGCTTCTAGTTAACATGTATTGGATAATATTGATCAAGTACCTAACTAATTATAGATCCATCCATATCCATTGAGCTGGACTGATAGTTCAAGGAAGGTCCTTAATAATGAACTCTTCACAGGTTACTAGTAAGAGATTCGAAATTAGTCCCTATACTCGTAATTTGGAGCTCCGAGTGCGTTGTATAACATTCGTTACACTTAGTGTAGAAAAGCGTGTTTTTATGGATTTCTTAAAATATTTATTTTCAGAGTAAGCAACAGAAAAATGGTCAAGAAAATGGATATGGAGAAATGCAAATCTAAAATGAGCAAGTGCCTCAAAGTGAAGTGTCCGAGCGATGTGGATCCCGTATGTGGAACTGATGCCAATGATTACACCAATCCTTGTTTATTGAAAGTCGCTACGTGTTTGTAAGTTTATTCATGTTTTTTATAATTTTCTGACATATTTCGATTGAGACTGATTAATAAAGCTAATATTTTCTCCGGGTGTTCTCAGCAGAACTGTCTTCCGAGACTATGTAACCAGTTAGTTTTATGTAACTTGACGATTCAAAGTTAGATTTTCATTTTAATATAATAAAAAAAATATCCAAATTAATTAAAATATTATATTACAGAAAAGGCGTGCAACTAGCCCACTTCGGCAACTGCACTCTTTTACCTAGGATGGAGACTGACTGTCCGGAGAACTGCGACAATGTGGTGGAACAACCAGTCTGTGGCTCTGATGGGAATGCTTATAAGTATGCTTTATTTTTATTCTATATGAAGCTTTTCCTTTACGTAGACCCGGCGTAGAACGCTGTAATTTAGCGTTAGTTAGGAGTAGGCGAATTAGGAAAGATTAATTGTAAGCTTAATTTTTCGTTTTCAAGCTAAAAAAGTAAATATCAACGTCAGCTTAAATTCGATTGAGGCCGTCGTGGCGCAGTAGCACAAGCGTGTGACTGCAAACGGTACCGGTTTTTGGGTTCAATTCCCACTCAGGGGAAAGAATTATTATTGATTAATATTTTCATTTCTTCGCTTTAGTAACAAGACAAAGTCGGCGTTGAGATCTTAATCATCTTAACCATTTCGAAAGATTTTTTTATCTATATTTTTCATAACTTTTCTTTATATTTCGTTCGTCAATTATTTATAAGTAAATGTATTTTAAGATACCATTCCACTACTGCTACCAAAACCCCAACAGCACCCAAAAGATTATACAAATATGAATTCCCTAGAGTAAAATCCACTTTGGCCCGTCGTAGCTATGAATTCATAGCCCCAATATTATATAGTACGGCTGACAAAATTTTATCTATTAGAACATGCAATAAATACACTGCTAAGAGAAAAATTATAGACTGGTTAATGACACTAGATTACACAAACACTGAAGATTTGATGATGATACAAAAATAAAGCAACAAATATATATAATATAGTATTTGACACAACACATGCACACATACACACACGCACACACACACACATACACACTCATAACACACACACACACACACCTTTATTTTATTAATTTCTTTGTTTTTATTTCATTATTTGGCTTGCGACAATAACACCTAAGTTTATGTTCAAAACAGGGAAGTCACTAGCTTCTAAAACACAGTTTATTCTTACTTAGGAGCTAGTAGCCCATAAAATGTAAAGTAAATGTAAGAGTTGTCAATAAAAATACTTTTTATTTTATTTTATTTTATTTTATTTTATTTCAGATCCGAATGCGAGCTCCGCAAACAGACATGCGGCCAGCACGTTGTCTCAGTATCGGCCTCACACTGTCGCACTACAGCGTTGTGCCACGAATATTGTCCAGATACACCCGCCTTCGTATGCGGATCTGATAACAGATTTTATAAGAACGAATGTATTATGAAGAAAGATAATTGTGGGTAAGTGAGACATCTGTATACAAAATTATGTAAATATTAGTTCTTTTTTTTAGAATATGTATATTTTTGACTGTTGCCGAATTCGAACCTGCGCCTCTTGGACGGTTTCCAAGTTTAAATTATGGTACGTTGAGTTGCAGAAATCAATGTGGTGTGTCTCGCTAGAGCAGAGAAATTAAAATCCGAGTGGATATGAACACACAACCATCGCATTGAAAATATTTTACATATTCTACAAATTCTTTTAGCTTACTCTCGACTCCGTATAGAGCATACAGCTATAAGTAACAGTTACATGTATATGTATTTTTGTATTGCCATACCATCATCACCATATCATCAAGTATCTTTACCTTTTCCCACAGTAAACATATCTACGTAGTGCCTCTTAAGCGGTGCCTCGCCCGCTTCCAGTACTCGGGGTGTGCGCGCGTGTGCTCACCCGAGTACGACCCTGTCTGCGGAACTGATGATAAGACTTACTCCAACAAATGCTTCTTGGACATGGAGAATTGTAGGTCGAGGTGAGTTCCAAATATTATCACTCACAACTGATATGACTTGACTTGTCAATAAATGCTTCATAAACAAAGAGAAATGTAGATAGAGGCATGCTTTGGATTTTTGTTAATGATTGAAGGTATTATGAAGACTTAAAATTTATTGTGTTGAATACCTTAAAGATACCAACAAAAATACCTTAAAGATATCTGAATACCTTGAAGAAGACCGTCAAGTCCACCTTGGCTTAGTTAGGTTGTAGGCCTGCACAGTTCTATAATTTCGATATATGATACTCTTTTATTTATTGTTTTTAGTTTCACTCTGTATCGCACATACCAGGGTAGGCAGAGAGAACCTGGGAGGCTAGTGTTAAGGAATTCCGCTTCCATTAAGACACTTCCGTTCATCACTTTCCACGTCATTTCAGACATATTTCATTCCGTGCCGGAACTCTACGCGGCGCTTTGCCTCAGACGGGGAAATGAAAATATTAAATATTTCAATTCCTCGAGAGGAAATCGAACCCACACCCCCTGTCGCGTTTACAGTACCACGTTTGTGCCCTTGAGCCACGGCCTCCAATGATAATTATAATAAACAAATTAAAAGTAGTTTTGAGTAATATTGAGATAAAACCTAAAATATTTACTTAGCTTACTTAGCTTGACAAATACCTACTCACCTTTTACTACCTTGCGAGGACAGCGAACTTGTAATACTGTTACAAATATGTTTTATTCGTCTTGTTGGTTTTTTTATATTTACATGTTTTTATATTTACAAACAAAAAATAAATAGTTTCCAAAATGGCGTAGATTTTACAATTTAACACGCCAAAAAAAATTATGTTGAATAGTGAACCTACAGCGATCACTACACCATAATGCCAGTATATTTTTTGTGCATATTTTATTTATTCATTCCCAAAATGAGAATCAAACCCACTGGGCTACGATGGTCTCATATTAACATTTAAATAGTCAATAGTCATTTTATTTATTTCTTTCATTTCAGAAGTCTCGTCCAGCTCAAATATCTGGGTACTTGCACTGAACCCATTGCTGAAGAACCCAAGAACTATTTATATCGATAAACCCCATCCAGGGAAATTAGTAACCTGCTTGTTCATATATCGAAATAATGCATCGGATTTGAATCCACTATTAGTGCCAACTTTATTGTAGAGACCAATATAAATCGTCTTCCATTTACGATTCTGTAGTTATTTGTATTTAGATATACTACACTAGTTGAAATATTAACTGAATCTTTACTCAGTATTTTCCGGTATTTTCTAAGCAATTTTTAAAGTAAAATATACTAAAAAAGTAGAATATACATAAAATTCCATTTTTCATATTAAAATAAATTATACGTAATTTTTCCAAGAAACTACTTACTCTAAAAGATATTAAATAAATACAAGCATATTCGAATTTTATAGGACTTCCTTTAACACTATTTAAATTTTTACAATATTAAAATAATCCTTAGTATGGAAATAAGTGATTTAATTACAAACGTATGTAAAATGGCAACGTTTGATATACGCCGCCATTGGCTGCAAAAGTATGAAAATCTTTTTTTCACAGTTTCAAGAGAATGAAAAGACAATATGTTTAACTTTAATTATAGAATCAAAGTATAAGGCATTTATAGAACTTTACTGCATTTATCTGAGCCAATTTACTCAAGCTTAGTTATTATATTTTAGGCTAATAAGAAATATTTTAAGATTTGACTGTTTATTTATTCTATTTATTATCTGTAGTTAGTGACGTGTAAATAAAAGTGACATTCCGCCATCTTGTTTTTACTATCAAAAAATCACTGAATTCATTGTTTGTTATATAAATAACGTCACGTCAATTTTTTTTGTAATTTTTAAAACATTATGGTGGCGTAGTGTTGATAATAGAAAATTGTCATCAAAATCGATTTTTCTTGATGACACTTTTCTATGAGGGAAGTAATTGAGTAATTTCTAATTAACTTATGACATACATATATTTCAAAACTATGAACATACTCAATGTATACGGTGTTTAATAAACAACTAATAAATGAATTTTAATACTAAGAAGTTTTTTTATTTATGTACCTAAATATTTTTGCGTTTTTAATTATCTCTGGCTCAATTATAATCAAAAGGAACCTCGTGAGTCACACTGCATTTTTTGTTTTAATATATTTTTAAGTCTGGCAATATTTTATTTTTTCCTATTGACTCATAATTATTTTTCAATTAGTTTAAAAATCATACACATAGAGCTTAAACATTCCAACGATTCTTATTAATCATAATGTTACCGAAATTGTAATAACTATTATGTATTATTTTTGCCTTGAAATTTGTATTAATTACTCTAAGTACATCGCAGCGCGGCAAGTAAGTCCATGATAACGTATTTACTTTTCACAAAAATAATTTCTTAATAGTTTTGTTGATGCACCGATCTTCTTACTTCACGTTCATGTTCATATCTTAGAAATCAAAAAGAAGTTGCAATGAAAACTTACGATATAATAATTATGTGACATATATGTACATTGGTATGTCAGGTAAACCATATCAATTTTTCTGTTCTAGATTTTTCGTTTATTTTAGAGGTTACGTCATGTACTTATAGCTTATAGCTTTCACTTTGTCCAATAAGATAGAGAAAATAATTTTGTTCAGGAACGTGGGAGCCTAGTGGTAAAACACTCCGTTTCCATTAATAAAAGTTCTTTTCATTTCTATCCGCCGATCTTGAGGCATTGCTTGTTGCCTCATTACCAGAGCTAGGAAATGAAAATATTTAATATTTCATTCCCAATAGACGGAATCGAACCCACAGTCATGCCTGTCATGCATTTTATTTATAATATTTTTATTTAGTATTTCATACAAAACCTGTTGATCAATTCAATAGGAGATCCACAAGGCTCGAAATAAGTTGCTAGCTCTTGGACTAGATTTTTAAAATTATTTGAAAAGTCTGTAAAGGTTTCCATGTTTAAACTATTATTCCATTTCAGTATTCCAGCTGGAAAAGAAAATTGTTAAGTTTTTAGTAGACTTATGTTTACCTATTGCTCTATGTTTTACCTCTATACCATATGCGAGTATTACAGAGACCGGCGTGACGTAGCTATACGTTCCGCCAATCAACATGCAATATGTGAAAATTTGGAAAGCGGGGGAGTGTTTTAGCACTCTTTTCCCTGTGTCTACCTTACTATACGAGTATATAAGATACAGCGTAAAGCTAAAAAAATATATTCATCACTTTAACTTTTGTGTAGTGGAAAAATATTATTTTTCTTCTTTTAATCTATAGTCGGTAGTTCGGTAAGTACCCACATACCTACCTACTACAAACATATATGATAGTAACCACAACCACGCCATGAAAAATTATAGTTCATTATTTTATTTTATCGTATACTTGTTGAATTTTCTATGAAATGTCATTTTTGACAATTGATTGAGAGATACAACATGTATTTTTTTTTAAATTTAAAAGTCTATATCGCTACTTTAGGTTTATTTTATCTGTGGCTGAATTTATTACAATTTTTGACCACCATCGCAACATAAGGAATTCATTTCATTTCATTCTATTTCTGTTTTTTATTGAATTTTTACATTTGTAGATTTGTTATTGGTTTGAACTGGTTTTTCCAGTTTTGGACCTTATCAAATTTACCATCATAGTAACTTAAATGGATACTGTGTGAATGTAGCCAAGACGACGGTTCTCTTTCTCACATCCTTGTCACTTGCTCTAAGCTCATTCGATCCCTTATACGATGTCCCGCTGATGGTAGAAACGAGAAACGTGAAATTTTGACAGATGTTTAGTTTTTCAAAGTAAACACCCATTAAGAAGATATTTTGAAAAAAAATCGGTGAAAGTTTGACTCCTAAAAATATTTCATTGAACACGTGTTTCATGGTTTATTCAAAATCACCCCCTAAACTGAAAATAATGTCATAAATATGTATGTAAATAAAAATAATCCATAATCAGTTTCTTAGATTTTATACTTAGTTACTTTTTTTTGTATTATATACATAGTTACATACTTCCTCCTCCTACCTTATAGTTACAATTTGACCTAATAAAAGCATGGTAATATTTACAAAGAGAATGGTTAATTGTGCCTACGAGTGTATTAGATAGGATTTAATTCTACACTTTTCCTTTTATCTTTCCTATATATTTCTTCTTCAGTCTTACCACGAGTTTCAATTAAAAATAATATAACAAAAACTACTGATATTAAATTGACAAAACCATAGAAGACGAATGGGGCAAAGTCACCCATAGATTCTGCGATTGGAGTGTAAGTACTTTGTGCTACGAACGTCAGGAACCACGCGTATGTTACGACCACGCCTACCACTTTTGCTCGGATCTGAAAAGAAGAAATTTAAATACTTAATTATAATAATAGATCAAAGATACTACAATATCTAGATATATAGCAAAGTAACTTTAAGAATTCGATAGAGATATATTTAGGATTTTAATTTTTTTGTCTAATTTAAAGTTATTGTATATTTCAGTTGGCCCATCCTTCCCTTCATGCTTGTTGAAAGGTTCAAAACAACGACTTATACTTACTTGAAAATTAAACATTTCAGTCATAATGATAAAGGACAGCGGTGACACGCCGCTACTGTACATCGCCACCGCTAGTATCAAGGCTATCAAGGGCATCCAAGCTGGTACATTACCATATTGTTTTTGTGCCAAAATCATTAACGCGAGCGCGAACATCGCCAAAGCACTTATAGAATATGTTGCGATGAGAATAGGCTGTAAAAATATATTTATGTTATTATTCCTATATTCATATAACAATTAATAATAACTGGATTTTATACAAATTTCTTATACAATTGCTTTGGTCAATATTTTTATTTTTTTCAACCTACAGTTTAAAGATTCTGTAGGCATCGTCTGTTCAGTGCCTGAGCTCAACGTAGCGCTTCTCCTTGGTACCAGAGCGAGGAATTGAAAATATTTTATATTGCTCGAGTGGAAATTGAACCCACAACTTGTCGCGTTCACCGTCCCACGCTTGTATCCCCGCGCCACGATTGGCCTCATTTACCAGTTTTAATTAACATAATACAAAACTATTACACTGATAGTAGCAATCGTAAATTATATAATACATAAATTATGTTATATTATTTTTTATCTAAAATATTTACATATCTGAGGTTTCGCCCGCATGGTCAAATGCGAATAACTACATTCTACGTACCCTAGATGACTTAGATTGGAGGTACAGTAGTCTATATTAACACTTTTAATCAAACTCTTAGACTTTGTAATATTAGTATAGATAAATAATACAATATTTATTTAGATATAAAACTGGCCGTACGGCCTGTAGAGAAAAATACTCGTATATAAGGGAATTAATAAAAATATATATTTTGTTACCTTTCTGCCACACTTCTCAACGCAAAAGGTTAATGCAAGAGATGCGAAGATCATTACTACAGGAAAACTAAATGATTGTATCTCAGGACTGATATCGAACCTTATACCTGTAGATGCAAGAATTTTCGTTGCAAATGTAACAATAACAAATGCACCATTGATCTCATAGCATGTAAATAGTAGGATTATGATGATAAATCCTCGTCGCCAGGATTTATTTTTTACTGGAAAAATTAATTATTAAAATTAATATTATTTAGCACATTAGTAGATAAATTATTAGTTCTATTTTTTTATTAATATAAGGGAATAAAAAATTATAATAATTTATTATTAGTAGGTAGCATTGCCATTTCTTTGGAAATCCCTCGTACACGCCGTCTTAAAAAGAAATCCCTCGTATCCATCTTAAATGTTTCTCTCCGCTATTTTTCTGTCTAAGTTAAACTAATTATAATTATTGCCGCGTCTATAATATATCTCTAGTAATATTAATAAGGACTTACATATGTTTATAAAAGTGATGTTAGGCAAAAGTTTAAAGTTATTTTCTTGTTTAATCATATCATCAACAAGTTTTTGTACAATTGCGTCGTCTTTGTGGAGGCCTCTAAGGAATGCGACTGTTTCTAAAGCATTCTGCAAAGCAATTCTATTATGAGTGATGGTAAGTATCCTTTGTGGTGAAAATAAATCCATATAACACATTTATTTGTTTTACTTTAATTTATTTTTGATAATGTTTCATAATTTGATAATCATCCACAAATTCGAGAAGCCATTTCAGACAAAAAGTATACTCTTTGTCACTTACTTCAATTCTATCTTGCTTTACCAAAAATGCAGGTGATTCTGGAGCTTTGGTTAACGCGATCAACGTCACTATCGACAATCCTGTGACGATTATGATAACGGTTGTATAATCTAAATAAGCCCCCATAACGTACATCAGAAATATTCCTGTCGTATGCATTAGCATTTGGAAAGTCCCTAAAATTCCTGTTATATTCTCTTGACTTATTTCCTTTACGTACATAGGTATAATGTTAAAACAACCCCCCGCTGCGAAGCCAGCGATGGCTCTGGCTAAAATGAGTAAAGCTAAAGATGTGTATGAAAGACGTATTGTCCACGAAATCTGAAAATTAAGACAGTTTTGTAAGAGATGCGTTTAAAAAAATAAAATATTTGAAAATATTAAAATATCTTTTTTTTCTACTAATGTCATTATTAAAATTTAGTTTATTTTAAAAACCTTAAATACTACTTACAACTTCCAATAACGCTACAATGAGCACACCAACTTTTCTTCCATAATGATCAGCAATATATGAGTATGACAGCACCCCAATGGTTGCTGTAACTCCTAAAACACTCGCCGTCCAGCTCAGCTCGTTTGATGACAATGGGTATCCAGCCGGAGAAGCATCAGATTGTAACAGCGATGTTATCGGAGAGATCCATCCACTCTCCATTCCATAAATAAGGAATGTGAAGTTTGCTTTAAACATAATAAATAATCATACCGTTATATTTTCATTATAAATGTAAATATATGCATTTATGCAAGATGTATCTATGAACAAGTTATAAGAATCAATAATCTCGTATAATTCAATTAAATAAAAAAAAGAGGAAAATCAATGACAAATTATTTATTTAAAATATATCTTGGTGTAATTTGGAAATCAATGATTACTTGTAATATCGATTCTCCTGATTTAGAAACAATGTGGCGTCAGGTGGCTCCTGGAGAATATTTTATGCAGTATTTAAAACTAAGAAGAGATGAAAGAAATAAAAGATAGAAAGGAGAGTATGAAGTTTGACACAGTTATAGATATGGATCGCACTAGGCTAACATTTTTTAAAAGCCCATAATATTTTTTTACAAAAACAAGTAAAACTTAAACGTGTTATAGGCAATGTAATATGTTATATAATATAATACATTTTTCCTTCTCATTTAAATTAAAACTCGTAATGTAAATTAATATTATATACAGAATTATGGCTACCCATATATTTTACTTTATTTTTGTTTTTTTTGTACTTTAATTGCCTCCTTTCCCCTACTTTTAGCCTAATTTGCAGGTTAAGTGATGGCAATGAATGCCGCTTTTCATTTTCTTGCCAAAACGGATAAATTAAAATAATTTATTCCTCCAAGTGGAAATGAATCCATAACCGTCACACCCTTGCCGCTAAGGCGGCCTTGACGTCTATTTATTCACATGAATTACTTTCATGTTCTTATTACAATATAATTAGGAAAAGACAATACCTATCTATGCGTTGAAAATTAGCTCTAGCTTCAGCCAATTTAATAAAACAATTATTTTTAGCAATTTCGTTGAACACAATAGCTAGAATTGATATTACTTTAAAATTATAAACCGAATAAAACTTTTTTTTTCTTATAATTTCTTCTACGTACAGACAATATTATTAAATGTATAAATTATTCCTTATAAACACAGCTATAAACATATCTTAACGACGTATTTTTTTATATAGATATTTAAATAATTAATACTAATAGCTTGAAAATAAACAACTGGCAAGTAATTTTCTTTGCCCTTCGAACTATAAGAAATAGATAATAGAATTTTGATTATAAGTAATGCCCCGTATGACGAGATAATAAAATATACAATAACTTCTAAAAGGTATTTTACTCGTGACTTTCCTGCGGTATCATCGACACTGGTTAAAGGTCAACCGAGGTCAATTCTTGCATAATATAATATCTTATTTATAATTCTTCCATCTCTTTGTTACGGTTAACTGATGAATCACTTTTTTTAGTTTCACGCTTTATCCCGCATAAATCAATCCCGCACAACTTAGTTAAAATAGCAGATTTTCGCCTTTTCACTCACTTTTTTGAAACTTTGCGTATTGAGTGGCATGGAAAATAAATTTATTGCCTCACACTGGGAATCTCCTAAGTGGGAGTCGAACTAACAACCGTCGCAGTCAGACGCTGTGTCGCTACACCTAGATGGCTTTTCTTAAATCAAACGTACCAAAGGGTAAAACGACATCCTATTACTAAAACTCCTGTCCTTCCCCTTACATATAATTGTCATTTGAAACACAAAAGATGAAATTTGTATTCCTCTTTATTAGCTTCTACGCCTATATCCGTAAATGCAAGGGATGGTAAAGGGAACCTATATACCTAGTTTTAAGATACTACGCTCTCATCATTTTATTTTTAAATGCTGTAATTCAAATTTAGTGAAATTTCTACCTTTATTACAACTTACAAACAATTTGAAAAAAAAATAGAATAATGAATTACGAAACAAAACGACAAAAATTAAAGTGTCTGTTATTAATATTCAAATAGGTACATCTATTTAATGGATATAACTAAAATATAATAACATTAATTATATTTTGGGTAGCCAGAATTATACTGAAGAAAAAAAGGAAATAACGGTAAAATAATAAAATATTTCATTTTAAATCAAAAATTTTATACGTTTTCTTAAAAATAATTAATTGCCTTTCTTAAGTGTGAAATAGCATTTTAAAAGATGTTAAGAAAATATATTTTTTTAGTAACACAAAAAAAAACTTATTTTATTAAATAAGAAAAAAAAACCAATTACACTCACCCAGCATAGCAAAAATACACTGCACATATATATGACCAGATTTTTTCGTGCATTCCTCTTGAGCATCCATTATATATGAACAAAATCACTTCACACAAATCTCTGAGCTGCACTCTGCCAACTTCGGGCGGACACTAAAACCTATCTCTCGTTTAATGACTAAATTATATATGTATATAATATATATAAGATATCTCCTAAACACCTTTCAAAGGATGGAAATTTTGAAAACCAGTAATTTTTATTCGTTTTAGGATCTTGGGCCGGTGATACACTTGTAGCTATAAGAGATATAAAAGTTATAGCAATTAATTAATTAAACTAATATTAATTGTAAATAATATACTAAAGTGTGTATAGATCGCGTTTTAGTCTGTTGATTACAACGAAATTATGACGAGGTCAAGTATGAGACTTTTTTGTTTTATAAATATTGAAGTAATATTATTGATATGTATGAACAAAGTATTTTATTTTGTCTGTCTGTCGTAAAGTTTTTTTTGTTAATATTAAAATAAGTCATTAGTTCGGCTGTCACTTATTTGTGTATTGTTTTTATTAATTATGTTTCCGGAAGTGATTAAATATCTATAGCGTCTTAAATAAGTAGTCTAGTTAGTAAAAATAAACATAAATGTAATATTAATTATTGTTTTCACATTTGTAAATTAGTTACTGTAAATAATAAATAATAACTAACTAAATTTAATAATGACAAAATTCAAGCAAATGGAAATAATGAAATTTGTTTTAATTGTAATCTGTAATTTCGTTAGGGTAGCCATTTTGAATTAAGAGTAATATTGCTTATATGTAATTTCCATGTCATCAGAACTGAAGTCGTTATCCGAATTTCAGATGTAGGTATAATCACTAAGAAACCTCCAATTACTCTACTATAAGATAAAGCTCAAAGTAAACTTGGTATTAAATAGATTAGAGAGTACAATAAATATATTTTTTAAATAAAGATTTAAATGGAAATATAAATTTATGAAAAAACATTACTAATTTTAATACATATTAATATTTCGTATTTATTTTATTTAACCTGCGACATCACATATCATCGTGCTCTAATAACAAAAGTGACTTTAAAATTCGATAAGCTTTTTTTTCAAATTGCTAAAGTCCATCAGAGGTCAAGAGATAATTTTTACTAATCATACTAATTGTGGTTTTTCTCTGTTCACGCGTCTTCCGCGTTGGACAGAGTAGTCAAAGCAAACTTGGTATCAAGTAATGACGGTTTTGGCAAAGTTGAGTGTTCCAACTTTCAGCTGTTCCATTCCTGGTTTGGAACCTATTCCGATTTTCCTTGTTCCAGCTTCAGCTACTGTTATTTTGTCTTATTGCCGTGTCCTGGATAGATTGTATTTTTAGATAAAACCAAGATAATTAACAATTCAAATTTCAACATTTCGAAACAATTTCTACAAGATTACTACAATTACAAGAATAACCTGAATTATTTTGAACTTAGAATAACTCCTTTCTGTTCTACAATGACATTGACACTAGTACTATGATATCCTGACTTTGTTTAATCATGGTTTTTATTTTCAGATATTTAAAGTGTCACACTTAGGATATAAGTTGAATTGTTTTTTTAAAGTTTAACCCGTTCTTTACTCTATTTATGGCAAAATTAAAATGTTTACTCAAAAATATGGGTGTGGGTGTGGGTTCAAATGTCATAAATTAATTTATATTTTATTTCTTTATATAGTAAATAACTGGTTCAGCAAAAATGTCAAAATGTTTTTTTTTTATTATAACAAACATTAATGCATGCTATGGAGCACAACCTTTTTATATATATTTTTTTCTATATTGAAAGACCTTTTTTCGTTTACGAGGAAAATTATTATGTATTGGTAAACTTATTTAAATGAATGTAATAATTTCTTAAAAGTTGAGTGTAGGCTTTTATGGCTTGTATGTACTTATAGGCTTCCAACTTTCCGACACAATAGTTATGGGTTCTATCCCAATTGAAGAAAAGTAATTATTTATTTATCCCGCTGAGTCAGGACATGAGACGGTAATTTTTTACATTTATAAGTTGATGTAGGTACGCCACAGATATTGATCACCCGTACCTTTTTTTGTTATTGTATTTTTCTTAATTTAGATATGGTTTTTTAATATTTTTAAAGTGATATTCCACACTTGAAGATAGTGGGATTGTGAATAAATATTTTTATAAGTTATGGTTTTTGTTGATTATCTCCAGTAAAATTGACTATATAGCTTGAGACCCACCCATGAGAACTTGGAGAACAGCAGTATCTTAATGTGTGGAACGTAGTGTCTTAACACTAGTTCCGCAGAATCCGTCTCACTACTCTATTATGTGCGGCCTATACCGTAGAGCTAAGAAATATATATTGGATATAGATATATTAAAATCAAATAATTATTATTCCTATCTTTCCTTTACAATCGTCTATCGTTGTTCCACTTTCAGTTCCTTGATAAAGACAACTTTGTCTAGAGCGACATTTACTTGACCCCTTTTTAATTAGTAATAAATAGTGAATTGTAATTATTATTATTTCCAATGAAATATCTATCAATTAGTAGTTCGTTATGGGAATCCCTAATATATGTAGATAATCGATAAAAGCATATATAACGAGTTATGACGTAAATACATTGAATGGATATTTTGGAAAAGGTTCTTTTTAGCTTCTCGCTGTAATCACATATTTGGATAAAAGACCACGCGGGAGGATATCAGGTCATTTGTATGGATTTGTGACCACACGAAAGGGTGTGTCATAAGTTGGAGTGTGTAAATATACGCGTAATAGCCTCCTGAGTCCTGATATTTTTTCTAACATTATTAATTTGACCACATATAGCGTCCTATAAAAAAATAAAATATGGCTTAAGACCCGAGACTTTAGTAGCTTCTTAATAGATTTATAAGTGCATACAAATTATTTGCTAGAACAAACATTGGTATATATTTATTTCATTTTAGGAGTAAAATAAATTCTGTACTAAGTATTTGTTCTTCTTGTAGGTCGGTCGGTGAATCTACGATTTTAGAGTTAATAGATATTAATAGGTTAAAAAAAAGAAAATTACATCATTGCAATTAATATAATCAACTTATATAAAACATTAAAAAGAAATAACAAATGATAATATCTAGAAACTTAAGTCTTACTTCTATTATTTAGAAGGTAATAGAAAAAAGGACAGAGGGTAATAAAAAGTAATTTTATAAAAAACACTTTTATTTATACTTTACAGTATATTTTATATTATTTTGTTATAATAAATAAATGCATCAGGTATGTATTTGTTAAGTGTATCAATTACTAGCGATTTCGTCCGCTTAAACGATGAGTTTAAGCTCATACCCACTTTTGAGATATTTCACAAAAGTAAGTAACGTATTGTCTTAAAACTAGGTCATCTCAGCCTACCCTGCTAAAACTAATAATAAAAGACATATTTACTAAAGTATGAGCTATTTAGACATATGTTACATACTCGTACGCTACGTAATTATTTCTTAGTTCATTCGTTGAGACATTGTCATATTAATATTAACATATTAATTTCTCGACAGTAAAGATTTAGTTTTATTTTAAAATTTATTTTATTATAAGATTTTCAAATTTTATTAGAATTTTTTAATAATATCTATATTTACTATCTTATTTAATTTTAATTCTATTCTAATTTAATCTAAGTTACTATTTAATATAACTGAGTCAATGAACTTTCCTATTATTAATTCTAGCACATATATTATATTCCATTACATTATATTGGATTTGAATCAACATTCTCTTTCTTTTTTACATTTTTAAATATTTCTTCCTCAGTTTTCCCCTTTGTTTCTAACAAGAAGAATATTATAAATATAACTGAACACAAATTGACTGTTCCATACAAAATAAATGGAGCAAACTCGCCTAAAGTATTTGATATAGGAGTGTAGGTGCTTTGCGCTATGAAAGTAGTAAACCATGCGTACGTTACTACCACGCCCATTACTTTAGCTCGGATCTGAAAAATTAAATAATATTTTATTTTTTTCCTCAGTCCCCCTCAGGTCTCCCTCAGGTCTGGTTATCCAGAAGAAGACGAAAGAAGACGAGAAGAAACGAAATTGACTATACTTACTTGAAAATTAAACATCTCAGTCATTATTATAAAGGATAAAGGCGACACTCCACCACTGCACATGGCTACTGATACTATAAGCGCAATCAGGGGCAGCCATGATGGTACGTTACCATATTCCTTTTGTATAATTATCATTATAGCCAATGAATACATAGCTATCGACGTTAGACCATATGCTACTATTAGAAGTGGCTGAAAAATAGATATATTATAAGAAATCATCATATTTTGGTGATTGTAGTTTAACAGCAAAGCGTGTGAATGTAAAAGCAACAGTCTAAGTTCAATTCCAGTTGAAGGTAATATATTGTATACGTTTTTTCGCTATGATAAACAGAGAGAAGAGCGGTGTTGAATTTCACCGCTCAATACGCAATGTCTTAAAAATTTGATAGTAAACAGATAACGGAGTGTATCAACATTATATTCCTTTTGCTTATCCTGTTATGGGCGGGATACAGCATTAAGCTAAAAAAATCAAAAATAAAATATTACCCTCCTCCCGCATCTCTCAACGATTGTTGTCAAGCCCAGAGACGCTACGACCATCACAATAGGGAAGCTGAGCGACTGGATCTCAGGACTGATATCAAACTTTATTCCAGTAGAAGTTAGCATTTTGGAGGCAAAAGTCACTATCACGAAGGCTCCGTTCACTTCGTAAAATGTGAAAAGAAACATGATGAGGATGAAGCCACGACGCCACGAACTGTTCTTCACTGTGTAAGTTTAAGCGATTGTTTAGAACAAAATATTAAAGAAACTTAAACTAAAAGAGGCCGGTAAACAAAAAAAGAAGAGCGAATTTTTTATCGTTATATACCAGGACTAGTAAATAAACCCGTTTTCGCCTACATTGTCACATGTTTAATTTTTTTAGGTTCACACTGTATCCCGTACGTAGAGTAGGCAGAGGGAACCTGAGAACATAGTATTAGTGGTATCGACATTTATCGTTGAAAACTTTAATATTGATAGTGAGCATTCTACCGGTATCTAATAATTACTAGAGAGAGAGCCAAATTCAGCCACACCTTCGTTTCGCTGAAACGCTTAAAAGTTCCCGTTGACAAACACTCAACCCCGATAAGTACCTACTACTAGGACAATGAGGTACGTAAAATAGAACTTAACTTTAATAAATTGTTATGCTATTTTTTTATATTTTCTTGGGATCCATCGCATGGCACTTAGCATGATTTTAAGACACCTTTAAACCCTAAAAAAAAATACAAACGCCTACGTATATAATATAGCAAATTCATAAAAAGAATAATTTATGAATTATTTTTCAGACCATCTTGGTGTGTGACTGCAAAAGCGACTGTATGTGTTGGATCCCCACTCTAGGAAATGAAGTATTTAATATTTCCATTTCTTCACTCTGGTGTCGAGGCGGCGGAAAATGGGAAACGGAGTGTCTTAGCGCCAGGTTCCCTCTATCTACAGCGTGAAGCCGATTTTATTTTTAATTATTTTTAATAATTTATGTATTATGTTTGAAAGCGCTTATAGTTTATCAGCAATTGTGTGTTTTCTGGCAGAGAGTTAGAATCATGCTAAGTATCTGGCATTTCTAATATTATTCCCAAAGAAAATATTAAAATATTGAGCTTTATAATATAACGAAAGTAAGATACTTTTTTTGCACCTTCTTTACAATTCAATGAACTCCAAAATAAAACAACAGCATAAAGTCAATAACAATATGTGAACGCAGCAACTGACGACAAGTCAGCGCTTCGATTAACGAGGTCGACGAATAAATAAACTGTCGTTCGATTTAGTTTATATGCATATATTATGTATATTATTTTTATTACTTTATATTTTCTGTTTTTTTTTTAATATTTTTCTTCAAATAGGGAGCCAAAAGGGAGACCCCTTATATTGTAGGGGATTGAACAATAAGTAACTAATAATATTTAAAACAATTATTTGTATGTATCAATGTAAGTAATCTTAAATTAAATCGCTAAGAACTCGATTGAAAAATAATTTTAATAATTGTTTTGTAGCATATAAATACTGAATATTTTTAAAATAAATGAGTTAAATATTCAGTCTCGTCTTAGTAACATCGTTTTGGTACCGTAGCCCACAAATTTATTTTCGTGCAGAAACCAGAAAATAAGTAAACTTTTTACAGATTCAGTCAGTTTAAGGCAATGAAATCGGTTAACGATAAACGTAATGGTTACGTGGTTTTTCCCGCTCTGTTGGATAAAAATGCAATGTCTAATAAATCAGGCGAATACAGGAAAAAGAGTGAACCTTAGGTATATGTATATATAGCAAACCTTACATATGTTCATGAAAGTTATATTCGGCAGTGATTTGAAACGAATCTCTTCTTTTATCATATCATCAACTACTTTTAGCACTATTTCATCGTCCTTGTCCAAGCCTCTGAGAGATGCCACCGTTTCCTTTGCTTTCTGATAAAATTATATATTTTAAATGATTACTTAAGAAAAATTGTATTACATAAAAAATCATCAATGATTGATTTAAGTTTCATTTGTAAAAATTTCAAACTTCTATATATGGACGGAGTATCTTAATACTAGGTTCCCTCTGCCTACGCTGCTGTGTGCGGGATACAGCGTGAAGCTGATTTAATACTTTTATTTTAAGAGTGCCTTATAAAAACTTGTTCAACGTTTTGAGTCCAAGTTTCACAAAAAAAATTGCGGTCAGCGGCTACTAGAAAATATACCTAAATTCACAAAAGCAGCATTCATTAAATATCCGTCACAAATATTAAATCTCATAAATTAAATCGATAAGATTTATACTCGTACATTATACAGTTTCTTGCTATTAACATATTTATACTACAAAGGCTCTTTGAATGAATTAAAGAGCGTTGTTTAAATGTTTTTAGTAAAATAAATATACTTTATTGTATATTTTAATTTTTCGCTCGATTTTTGAATGGAGAGAGTCTTTTTTAAGGAGGAGTGAGTTTTTGTCTTGTTACCAGAGCGAAGAAACGAAAGTAATTCAATTTTCCAAACTAAAATCGAAATGTATTCAGAAAAAAATATAGCATGGAACGATTGTTGCCACTGCCTGATATTCTAAAATATGATACGTTTTTATACTTTATCTACTAAAGACCAGTAAGTTTAAGGCTAACAATCTTGTATACTTACATCAATTTTCTCTTGTTTCACTAAAAAAGCTGGTGATTCAGGTGCTTTGATCATCGCGATAATAGTGAATATCGGTACAACCGTCACCATAATGATAACAGTTTTATACTCCAAATATGCCCCAATTAGGTACATTAAGAAAATGCCCGTAGTGTGCATGAGGATTGGGAAGGTTCCCAAGATACCAGTTAAGTCTTGTTGACTTATTTCCTTCACGTACATTGGTATGATGTTGAAACAACCACCTGCTGCTAGACCAGCTGTTACTCTTGCTACAATGAGGACAGCTGGAGAAGTGTAGGATAGACGAATTATCCATGAAACCTGGAAGAGTGGATTTTTAAGGAATTTTAAATCACATTAAACTTAAAAAATACTTTTGCGAGCACTTTTGAATCATCTAATGAACATAAAATAAAGTCTAAATTCTGCCATACAATACACAACACTTCTTTAGGCAAAAATTAAGTAAGCATTCAATATAAAAAACAAGACTAAATCTAAATTAAAACTAACCGCTTCCAAAAATGCAATAATAATAACACCAATCTTCCTTCCATAATTATCAGCGATATATGAATACGTAATCGTCCCAAATGTAGCTGTCATACTTAGAACACTTGCTGTCCACGATATTTGACTATCAGATAGCGGATATCCAGCTGGCGAAGCTTCTGATTGAAGGAGAGACGTTATTGGTGAAATCCATCCGCTGTCCAGGCCGTACACCAACAATGTGCAATTCGCTTGATGAAAAGTAAAATAAGTTTTTATTAGACCCTTGTCATAAAATGGAACAAAATCTTACTGTTAATTCGTTTACTGTGGGATCGATTCCCAATCGGGGGAATGAGTTTATTTAATTGATTATTTTAATCCATTATAAGTTGTTTTTCTATCTATGAATTTAGACCAATTTTGTATTTAAAAAATTATAGAATCTTTTTGCTCCTTAAAATTAATCAAATAATATTATATCTTTATACTATATTTTTTCTTGTTTTATACAAATAAAAACTATGTAGGCACAAAAATTATCAACGGTATTTTAAATGATTTGACCTCGAGATCCTATTCGACCGGTCTATGATTTCAGGTTTCATTGTTTATAATTCAAATGTCGCTAAATAGAACAAAATGAAGAGGCCCTACTTTATACGGGTCACACTTTTATTACGCGCGTTCCTCGCTATTAGCTAAGTATCGAAAGAAAATTGAGAGTGAAGACACTCTTACCCTCATTTTGGAAAGTTGAATTTTAATAATAGTTTTAATAATACCAAAACATAAACGCAAATACCCAAAACCATTTACTATATGAATTGTTAAATATTTACGAATATTTTTTTATATTTTAGGTCTGGTAGACAAGACGTAGCGTGGAGTTGTACCACTCAACAGGAAATATCATGAAAATTCGGCGGAAAGGCGGAAACGTAGTATTATAACACTAGAAAATATAATAATATTTTTTATCAGTTTTAGACTCTGTCCCGAATATAGCAATGTAAATGCAAAACTTAGTTTTAAAACACTCGGCACAATTGTATTATGTATTAAAAAAAATAATTACACTGTACTCTATTTATTTTAGTCGTGTATGTATAAATGAATGTTTAAAATTTACTATAAATTAAGAATGATAATGTTGATTGCTCAATAAATTCCCTTAAAAAGTAATTAATTTACATAATAATCTTTTGAAAATAATTTTATCTATTATTACAATTTTCTGCAGCTGAAGGGTAGGCAGAAAGAACCTGGGAACCTGGAGTTAAACATTCCTTTCCCACTGAAACACTTGGTTTTAATAATTTTATTTTTTTACATAACATAGAAACTAGAAAAATGTTATTACTTTTAAAAAACCAGTCATCTTAGATGGTATATAAAGGAACTGGACACGAGTCCCGCTGCGTGCAAATTTTATTGACTGGTTAAAAATGTTTAAAATTATATTTAATCAAAATTTAAGTTATTCAATCTCAGAAAAACATTAGTTATTTTTGTTACTTTGTCATTACTAGTTTCTTTTTGTTTTTTCGATAACATGACATACATTGTCTGTACATGCAATTATTTTACTTACAATATTCACTCATGGGAATCAATATCAATAATTTAATTATTTTTATTTTCATGTCCTAGAACTTTCTCTGCTTTCTACCATTAAACGTGGAGACATAAGTACCTTCACACTCATGTTTCTTCACCTAAACTTACTACATATATATATGTCACCATATACATATCAAAGAAAATACGTAAATCTTAAAAAAATAACATTCTTGCCAAATTTTAATTTCAATATTGAGTAGTGAAGCGATACGATGACAACAAAGTTTATAAATAAATATTTTTTGCGTATTTCGTCTGGTTAAAAAAAAGTGTTCAGTTCTGCTGCCGACAACTAACGTGGAATATCTACATATATTTAAAAATAAACGGCAAGTGACGCATGGAGTGATTTATCACCAGGCTCACAGATGCGTGATACAAAAAATGCGTGAAAGTGTAAAAAAATATAATTATATCAAAATAATTTATACCTTTAAGTATTCAATTCCGCTACTCTACACGCAATACCTCGACGAGGATAGCCGAAAGTGGGAAACGGGAGAATTTTAATTGAAACGGTGTGTCTTAACACTAGGTTCCCAGGTTCCCCCTGCCTACTCTGATATCTGCGTGATGTCTCAAAAATAAGACGGAGTGTGGCATAACTGAATCTTTATACTAGGTTCCCTATGTCTAACTATGCGACAAGCTACATTTATTATTATTAATTAAAATCGTTTTTCTTAAATAAACATACCCAACAAAGCAAAAATCCATTGTAAGTAAGTATGCCCACGTTTTTTCGACTTCGGCGAATCCTTATCACTCGCACCCATGATATTTGAAACTAATATTTATATTACGTCTACGTCTACGTGCACAAGCTTGAGATTTAGAGCACGCACTGAGAAAGACAAATTATAGGCGCAAAAGTATACGAGTATGCCAAATTTTTACTTTGTTATTTCACTATTATAGAGCAGTTTTGTGTTTGAGACTGTGTATGTGAGAATAGTGAGTTTCGATTTATAATCAAGAAAATATAATTTTTTTAGCTTTTCTGTGAATGTATCGAATTTTGGAGGCATTGCATATTGAGTGGTGGAGTTCAATGTCGCGCTTTGCTTCGAGCCAAAGCGAAGAAATGAAATTATTAAATGTTTCAATAATTCGAGTGGGAATCGAACCCACAATCTGTAACGTTAACCCACGCTTGTTACACAAAAATTGCCTCTGCGACTGGCCTCTAGAAGAATTTTGCAATATGTCTATTAAAATAATATAACAATAATGTCTTCGTTTATTGTAGTTCTATACTAATATTATAATGAAGCAGAAAAAAAAATATTAAACGGCGCTAATCTTCGATATTGCCTATAAAATTATAATGTTATTTTCTAATAAATAATACAAAATTAGTTAATAAATAATTGTAAAGATCTAGCGAGTAAAACCGCGAACGGGACACAAGTGTTATCATAAATTTAAAAGTTCATTTGACCATAGTACACTCTTCCTCGCGTGTCAGTTGTCTCAGAACATTTATTACTAGTATTTATTTACATAATTGTTCAATTGGTATGATGGAATATGACTGGTTATATTCGTCATATATAATTTTAGACGTAAATTGTAGATATATTGATGATACTCTTCTATTAGGCTTTGTGTATTTAAAATTAGGTGAAACCTTAATTTTAGCATATTAGGCAGATGGAACGTAATGTTAAGACGCCCCGTTCTTCACGCACAGTGCAGTTTTCGAAACATTGTGTGCTGTGGAACTTAACGCTGTGCTTTATGTTGTTATTACAGCGAAAAAAAAATTAAATAACTTAGATCCTGAATTGAGAATCGAACCCACGAACATTACGCTTATATGACGACGCTATATTGCGCAACGACAGACATTAGCCACTCGCTTCTTTTGATGTATTCATCTATTTATGTATTTATTCGAGTTAAAGCTCTGCCTAATGATAAATTTGGTCAGCTTATTCAAACCCCCAATCGACGTGAACAAAATAAATAGATTATATATATAGACTAGCGGCCCGCTCGCGGTTTCACCCGCGTGAACTATGTTATTATAAATTTCTGTCTCCATGACTACGTCCTAGTGACGTCTATGCAAAATTTGAGACTCGTAGCATTTGTAGTAACGAAGTTTCATACAAACTTTCGACCCCAAAAACAACCCCTTAGAAGTCGAATATTGCAAATTCCCGTCTTAGCGAGCACCTACGTCCTATAAGTAACTCCTATGCAAAAATTGAGATTCCTAGCACATGTAGTTTCTGAGATTTCGTGATGAGTGAGTGATCTTTCGATTTTATATATATAGATGTACGTCAGATAAGTGTGAAACAATGTAAGCAAGTTTTTTTTCTATTTTATTGTAATAACTTGACCATAAATAAAACAGAACGTTGATTCAATTAATCTTATTAATAAAAATTTTATACATCTGATTGTTTATAGTATGTACTATAAAAATAAAATAACTAAAATGACAGTATTCATGCCCTGATTAATAAAGTATTTATTGCTTAGACAAACCCTATATACATAATTGACATAAAAATAATGTGTTTATTTTAAAATAGAAGATTTTCTTTACAACATTTTATGCCTATTCACTTTAAATTTAATTCTAAATTTATTCTATGTTACAAAAGCTTGTAAGTATTGCACTATAGTAGATTCCATTGAACTATAATAAGAAAAATTAAATATGTAATCCAATATTCTAATATATTTATTTTTTAAATATATTATATAGATTTACATTAGGAAAGCAAAATGAAACATTCATAATATTTAAGTTACCTAGTTTTTACATTCATTACATATATATAACATGTAAATTGCAAAGTAAGTCAAAATTTTGTTTTCCGAAAATAAAGAAATTATCACTCTTTTTTTAAGAAGTTGTAATACAAAGCTTTTCAATAAGTTGAAAAAACCAGGATCTTTTTATTAAAGGTTTGATATTTTTTTATTCTTAATTTTCTGGTACCTATATAACAATAGCATAATCTTACATTCTATTATTTAGTAAAAATTCATATCAAATAAACTTGAATCAAATAGTGATGCACTACAAAAAATAACAAACGTATAAATAATATAAGTAATAAGTACATATATACAAGTATTTCGCTTAAGCATTGTCTAATTCTCTCTCTCCCCTAATATCTCTATATATTTCATATTCAGTTTTGCCTTTGGTCTCTGTTAAGAAAAACATTACGAAAATCGCTCCGGAAAAGTTAAAACAACCGTATAAAGCGAATGGTGCGAATTCTCCTAGAGTGGTAGCCATTGTCGTATAGGTACTTTGTGCTATGAACAGTAGAAGCCAGGCGTAAGTAAATATAACAGTGATCATTGTAGCTCGTATCTGAAAAATAAACGTTTTTCTCTATAGAAATTGATTCAGGGAACATATTTTAGTAGTTCTTTCAAATGTGAAAGTTACCGTTAAATATATAACACAAAAACCATGCATTCAACATTTTAAAATAAATTTAGTACAAACCCCCCCCCCCCCAATTAGCATTCTCTGTTCTTCAATTTTCGCCATTTTTTGGTAAAATATTGCCTGCTGAATGGTGTATCTAAATATGACTTCGTTTAAACTACACTAAGAAAATTCATTATACACCAAAATATTCTTCCAAGAGAAACTAACCACTCAGAGTAAGTTCAATATTCGCACCGTGACCATTATGCAAGGCTAGGAGCTAGGAGCAGTACCTGGAACTTGCCACCCAAGTGTGACTCGTTTCCATCTTCCAAGATACTCTTTACATAATCAAATTACTAAAAATATTTATACGTACTTGGAAATTAAACATTTCAGTTAAAACAATTATTGAGAGTGGTGAGACTCCTCCACTGAACATAGCGACGGCTAACATCAGTGCACACACTGGTAACCACGCAGGCACATTGCCAAATTGTCTTTGGACTATGATGATTACCACCATTCCAAACATGCAGACAGCTGTAATGGCGAATGCTCCGATGAGAAGAGGCTATGAAAATAATATAATATATGAGTAGAAATATTTTATTTTTATGTTTTTCATATATTTTAGCATTTATCAGCACTTTATATAGAAAAGAAAATGAAGCAGAAAAGAGAATGAAAAGAATGGATACAAAAACATGGTCGAAAAATCGTTGGAAAGTGGACAACGGAGTGTTTTCTCATTAGGTTCCTCTGTCTACCCTCCTATATGCGGGAGACAGCGTGAAACTAAAAAAACCTTTCTTACCTTTCTTCCACATCTTTCAACACAAGAAGTCAATAAAACGGAGGCCATTAGCATCACGATAGGAATACTTAGTGTCTGGACTTCAGGACTTACGTCAAATTCAATACCAGTAGATGTAATCATTTTTGTAGCAAAAGTCAACACAACAAGAGCACCATTCATTTCAAAACATGTGAAAAGTATCATTATAAGAATGAAGCCGTGTCGCCATAATTTGTTTTTTACTGAAAAATCAAAGAAAATTATTATTAATTAGATTGATCCTCCTCAAGCCGTCGTGACTCAGGAGCACAAGCGTGTGATTGTAATGGCGACGGTTGTGAGTTCGATTCCAACTCGGGAGAATAAAATATTTAATATTTTCATTTCCTAACTATGGTATCGAGGCAAAGCGCGGCGTTGAATTCCACCACTCAACACACAATTCCTGAATTCGGTGGAAAGTACGAAATGGGAGAATTCAAACCCTAGTTATGTCAGAGGAAGAATTACTTTGATATACTTCTTGCTCATATATATTATCAAGAATCTTTATAATTACTTTATTAATTTCTTACTTGATACACAATGTATCAAAGTTAGCGAAAACTAGGGAATGAAATGTCTTAATACGATTTATTACTCGGCTGTACTTGGTAGAAAAATCGAAGTTAAATTAAATCATACAAATCTTGCAGGGTAAACATCACATGGTAACAATCCAGACTGATTGCAAAAATATTGTATTTTAGTACCCATTTACAATTGAAAGCTACACTTACATATATTTTGTAACGTAATTGTTGGAAGTGATTTGAAACGGACTTCTTCTTTGATCAGGTCATCCACAATTTTTGTCACAACGTCATCGTTTTTGTCTAAGCCTCTTAATAAAGCAACAGTTTTTTGAGCTTTCTGGAAAAATACAAATCATATAAAAATATAACTTATCAATTCAATGCCTTGCGCGCGTCGAAACATGAAGTAAAAACTAGACTATGCAATAACGTATATCTTTGATTCTGTGTTTTTTTTTGGTGCAGTATTGTCATAAAAACTTTAACTTAAACAAAACTTTAACAAAATTTTATTGATAAAATGAAATAATCTATAAGTTTAATTTTCTCTATTAAACTGTAAAGAAGACCGCTGTTAAACTGAAACGGAAACAAGTAGCGAGCTTAAATTCTTTATAGATTACATGTATAGGTATATACTTTAAGAGAAGTATCAGGTAAGTATACCTGCAATACTCACATCAATATCATCTCTTTTCACTAAGAAAGCAGGTGACTCAGGTGCGTTGATCATTGCGATCATTGTTGCAACAGGCACTACAGTGGTAACAATATTTACTGTATCATATTTCAAATATGCTCCCATAAGATACATTAAAAATGTTCCAAATGAATTCATAACCATAGGTAAAGTCCCCAATATTCCAATCAAATCTTCTTGACATATTTCTCTCATGTACATAGGTATGATTGTAAAACAACCGGCAGCTCCCAAAGCGGCGATTATTCTGGCGATAAGGAGAATAACGAAGGATGAATTAAATATACGGATTATCCAGGAAATCTGAAATAGAGACAATTATATATTTTAATACTGTATGTTTGTGCATGTGCATGATGTTAACGTTTGTGGCATGTTGGCCATTCATTTTTCTTAGTACTGTTATTTGATTTTATGAACTAAATTGAATACACACTGCACAAATCTACGTCTTTGCTTTATAATTACATTTATAATAAGTATTAAATATTAACTAATATTTTCATGCATCTATCAACTATTTATTTCGTATTTTCCGATATTTACTAGATATACCATTTCATTTAGGGGCAGTAGAGGTAAGGAATTATTTTCATTACCTCCTTCTAGGTACAAGATAAAACTTGAGATCCGCAAAATTATGTAAAAAAATTGTGCAAAAATATACTCTTTTTACACAAGAAAATAAATAGATTCTTGTTTACATAATAGTTTCCTCTAGTCTATTGAAGGCTACAGCATGACGCTGCAAAAAAGAATACTATAAAATAATCAAAGATACAACAATCACTTACTGCTTCCAAAAGTGCTATGATGATGATACCAGCTTTTCTACCAAATCTGTCAGCTATATATGAATACATGATTCCTGCCACCATTGCCGTCACACTCGTCGTGCTTGCGAGCCACGAGAGCTGGTAGTCAGACAATGGGTAACCAGCAGGGGAATAATTTGATTGTAGCAAGGAAGAAAATGGAGAAATCCATCCACACTCCATGCCATACACGATTAATGTTCCATTTGCTTGAAAATTATATAATATATTAAAAAAAGAAATGAATTACAAGAGAGAATATTACATAGCGAGACACACACAATAACAAATCTTACCCAAAAGAGCATAAATCCATTGAAAGTAAGTATGTCCCTTCATTTCTGCACGTTCTGTATTCATTTTTAAGCTAACCGCTCGTGCGTTAACAAAACTATTACTGCTAACATTGAGATTATCTGTCTATATATACAATAATATTTAAACAAAGTGATAGTAAAAATTTTATTATGACGAGTGTACAAATATTATCTGTAAAACTTGAACTACTTACATTATATTATAAAAGTTAGTCTTATTTTTATTTTTTCAGCTTCACGTTTTGTCCCATTTGGCGGAGTATATAAAGAGAGCCTAATGCTAAGACACTCCGCTTTTCCGCTTTCTGCATAACATCGAGACTCTGTGTTCTGAGTGTGGAACTTCTTCTTATTAACCTAGTAATATATTAAAGATTAATATTAAAGATAATCCGTAAGGATTCACCTGATCTCAATTTATTTACACCTAAAAAATAAATTACCTCTTTGCAAGTAGTATTCGGTTTTGAATTACCCCATCGGACCACATTCAGACATTACAAACAATTACATGTAAAAAAAAAACTACAAATAAAGTACAGCAAACATCCAATACACTCGAATTGCTATGGAAAGAATGCCATGTTAAAGATTAGAAACCTGAAGAAGCGGTAGCTAGCTACTAACCACTAATATTACTAACAATACTATAAAGTAATCTATTTTAAATAAAAACTGTTATAAGAAAATATTATCTTTATCTATACATTATTTTTATAAATTTTGCTTACAACTAAGGTGATAAGCGATTACAATATATATTTAACTTCACAATTATTTTAGGTAGATATTATAAGGTTTGGGGGTGAGGGATTTTGTACTAGGATAAGGGCATGGCTATGGTGGAAGAGGAGACCGCTGCGTTCCTGTCTTTCAAAGCCATCTTAGAATTATATTCTACGGTGCGTTTTGTCGTTGCTCCCGTCGCGTTCCGAATTAACATTTTGATCGCGTCATCTTTGCCTTCGGTCTAGTACTTTAGTAATTCTATGGGGCTTCAGTTTCACAACAGGTTTTGATTTATGAAGACTTGGCGGTCTGCGGTAAAGCATTTTGAAGAGGTTGGCTCTGGTTATAAAAAGTAACTGATTTATATATCCAATTAATATAATTTCCTCAGCTAAGTAGATTCTGTCTGCCATTGCTATCGCTCTAAAGTGGTTAATCAAAGCTTCGTCGACTATCAAGCAGTTATTCTTGTCTAATTCTTCTTAATTTAATTAAATTGGTACGAAACATTTGATGCGCGAGGTCGATTTGTACTTCACTTTTTTAACGTTCTTATTAGGTGTAATTTGTAGTTACTTAATGATCAATTTAAACGAATTTCTGTTATAATCGAGTTCACGTTATCTTCAGTTCAAATTGGCCTCTTTAAAATAAGCGTTACATTAAGTACTTATTCAAATAGTTCTAAATGAAAAGGAAAGTTAACCAAAAAAATTACTAATAATTATTTTTTTAGCTTCATGCTGTAACACACATGTGCAGGGGGAGGCAGAAGGAACTCAGTGATCATATTTTCCCCATTTTAAAGACCTTGAAACGCTTTGTTTAACATAGGAAAGAAATTAAAATATTTATTCCAACCCACAACTACATATATCCTCCTGTTGCAGTCTAAATTTGTTTTGTTTATATGATTATAGAGAAAAATAAAGTTTCCGTATTTTACTTATCTTAATTAGTTGTATGAATAAAAATCGTAAGAACCAATCATCTTCCAAAAAACACAAACATGTGGATACTTACAGTGCATTTATTTGCGGGCGTTATAATTAAATATTTGTTTACAAGAGGTAGATTTTAGTTCAGCTTCAACTATATCTCGCATGTAGCAAGGTCAAGCAAGCAGGTAAGACAGGGACAGCCTAGTGTTAAGACACTTCACTTCCCACTTTCCACCGTATTCTGGAGGCATTGCTTGTTGAGTAAGGTAGACATTGTTATAATATAGTTTTTAAAGCTTATTTTCTTAATAGCTTAATGAGTGTTTAGTAAATGAGAACGTACCTACTATAGCAAATGTCCACGATTTTCCACCAACTTTAAAAAGTTTTATCTACATGTTTTTGTATACAAGTTGTTTGTTTGTTATAATGACACGTGCACTCGCCACATCTTATCCTTACTCACTAATTGTAATTTTATATAATTTAAACTTGTAGCAGATGTAATGCACGTATATTTGTCAAATTCGAACTTTATTTTTTTTTGCATCTTTACACTTTTCCCAGCATACCAGGGTTTTATTTGTGACATAATCTATATTTAGTTTTTACAGTTATAAAAGTAAAATATCTAATAATAAAAGTTAATTTTGTCCAAAACTTGATTTATCCTAAGTTTTATTCTAAGAAGCCCGACTTCTGACTTTCTTTCTGACTCGAAGACAAAAGACTCCTCTATAGACACAAATAATACAGTATTCATACTAAGAAGCGCTGCTATAAGCCTTTTGATATATTTTTTTGTAACATTTACACCAATTTAGTATATAAACCTTCTGATGTGGGGCTTAAAGTGACACGTCTCCTTTCTCAGTATTTATTAAATCATTTATCTAGTCTAGACTAAATATTTATTACATAAAAACAAATTTAAAATTAAATACTGAGTAATTACTCAATATAGCAAGTCTAACAAACAAAAATTATAGCACCGTATTAAAATGTCACAACCAGCCCACGTGTTCAAATCAAACATTTGCTCGATATAATTTCATTGCATTATGTACCACTTGAATTGTTTTTAACGCTCTTATATATTTCTTCTTCAGATTTTCCTTTTGTTTCTACTAAGAAGAAGAATACATAAAATACTCCAAGAAGGTTAAGAACTCCGTACATAACGAAAGGCGCAAATTCTCCTAAGGAGTTAACCATCGGCATGTATGTACACGTGACATTTGTGACACGAAAGTTACAAGCCAAGAGTATGTTACCACAACTCCCATCATCCTAGCTGGGATCTGAAACAGGATAAGAAAGATCATTTTTAAAAATTAATTAATTATATATTATAAGAACAAGCCCAATAGTTCATTAAGACTAATAGTCAAGGATACATTTAAAATATTAGAGAATGCATTTTGATGAATTTTTGTTTATTAGTTGTAAAAAAAATCGGGTTAAAATTAAAATTAAAAATAAGACCGAGCAGCGTCTAACTGTGAACGTATCGGTGAATGAATTATTTTCGTTTCTTCACCACCTTCATTTGTTACCACAAGACATACGTTATAGTTCCGTCCGTATATACCACGGGTTATAGTTCCGTCACTCGCAATGCCTCGTGAACGAAGTGTTCTTTATATTTCTTTCACATCAGTAAGTAAGCAGAAACTTGTTTCTCCTTACCTGATACTGTTACACGCGTGATACAGCGTGAAGTTAAAAAAAAACAATGTTATACTTGCTTGGAAATTAAATAATTCTGTCACAACAATGAAGACCAAAGGGGAAACGCAACCCGTGCACATTGCTACTGTCACTATCAAAGCAACGACTGGCATCCATGTCGGTACATTACCGTACTGTTTTTGAACTATAATTATTACCGCCATTGATAACGTAGCTAGTGCTGTGATGGCAAACGCGCAGATAAGGAGAGGCTAAAAATAATAAGAAAATGTATAAATTAATAATATATCACTGTAAACAAGAGAGAGAGAGAGAACGAGAAGAAGAAGGAGAGAATTAACAAGAAGAACGAGATAATTGTATAATTGACCATAACAGTATGTTGTGGTTTTGAACGTGGTACATAAATCAAAATTTAAATATAAGGGATGACGTTGTGTGGACAAAGTCCACCATGGTTAACATACCACAACCGTCAAGTTTACAGTCAGACGCAAATATTTTTCCTCTTCAGTCACTAATTAGCTTATTATTTTTTCTGCAAGCAGTACGTAGTATGTAACATCTCACCTTCCTCCCAAATTTCTCAACACATGACGCTAGTCCAATTGAAGCAGTGATCATCACAATGGGGAAACTTAAAGATTGAACCTTTGGACTGATGGCAAAATCCATCCCGGTAGAGGCGAGCATGGTAGTAGCAAAAGTTAATATAGCAAACCCACCATCTCATAGAAGGTAAATAATGGCATTATGAGTCCTAAACCACGACGCCAGCAGTTGTTTTGTACTAAAAATTTACAAAAAAATAAATAAAAAGAAATGTTGTGGGGTATGCTAGATGGCACAAAGTATCACGATATTAATTTCCACTCAATTTTCTAAACCTTGCTAGTTGAATGGCAGAGCTTGACGGCGCGCTTTGCTATTATTAATAAAAAAAATAAAAAAGATAAAATTAACGCAATAAGCTGTCACTTACATATGTTTAAAAATGTAATTGCGTTCAAGGACTTAAAATGTCTTTCCTCTTCTATTATTTTATCCACAATTTCCTTCACTATTACGTCATTTTTGTCTAAGCCTCTTAGGAGTGCTACTGTTTCAGTTGCTTTCTATAAAATTGTTTTAGCCTTATCTATAAATTTTTATGAATGACACTAAAGAAAGAAACATATTAAGAAAACGTAAAAACGAACGAACGTAGAAACGAAAAAAAGCAGTAAGATTTTCAACAAGTTCACGGTTTTTACAAAAGAAACGGCACGACAGTGTGAGTCTCACTTGTCCACAAGGTTTTCTCTTCTTACATATTCATATTAATATATTTAGTTTGGCCATAAATACAGTTACAATCCCGCATACAGCAAAAGTGGCAGAAGAAACCGAGTATTATGACACTTCGATTCCTACTTCCCATCTAATTTTCAAAGCGTTTTGAGTGGCGGAACTCAACCCTGAAGCCTTTGCCTTGGTACCAGAGAGAAGAAATTAAAATATTAATAAATAATAATTCATTTCCCCGAGGGAATCAAGCCCACGGCTACAGTCACACGCATGTGCCCTTAGATTCATGATTGTATGAAACCTGAAAATAAAACTTATAAAAGATTAAAAAATTAAAGTATGAAAAGCATTATATTTGTGTGTGATAATTTTTTTCTGATATATGAATGAGTTTCCATTTTTATTCCTTTTTTCTTTAATTATATTGTAAGTTTTAACGTCTTAAAGAAATAAATATCTGTAGATTCACAGGAAGTGTTCTCTAGATTTAACTATACGGTAATTTGCTTACAAAATGTGACAAAAAAGACACTTAAACGCTTAAAAGCCTAAGTTTTCCGTGCTTTAAAGCGGAGAATTAACGTGGATATTTGATATTAATCTTGTAATTTCATATTGAAGAAATACCTTCATTTTTTATTTATTTATACCTACAGCTATTGAACTTATGCACTGTATATTATGCAGACATATTATTAAAATAGTCCAAATGATGTTACTCACATCAACTTTTCCCTGTTTAACTAAAACAGCAGGTGTTTCAGGAGCTTGAATCATACCTAATATAGCTATTGTAGGCAATACAGTTAAAATGATAGCCACCGTTGTATAATCTAAGTATGTTCCCATCAAGTACATTAAAAATATTCCAATAGCATACATAAGCATTGGGAAAGTCCCCAATATTCCTGTTAAGTCATTTTGACCTATCTCTTTAGAATAAATGGGAAGAATTGAGAAAACACCCCCAGCTGATAAACCGGCAGTCGCTCTTGCTATAATCAGAAGCGGAAGGGAAGTGTACGACAGGCGAATTATCCATGATATCTGAAAAAATGGCCCAAAATAAATTAACACGTGACGCTAGTCCATAGTGGTAGTAAAAGTTATATATTAACTTAAAACCAGCTGGAGTGGCTTCATAAAAATATAATGGCACTATCATTGGCACTTACCAGTTCGAAAACGGCAATAACAATAATAGCAACCTTCCTTCCGTATCGATCAGCAATATATGACAATAGAAACACTGCAAAAAATGCAGTTATACTTATAATCCCATCAAAAACATAAATGTAAAAAGAAAGCCAAGTTCTGTAATAAAACGTATGCTTTCAGCGATAAAAGAAGTGAGATGTAAATGTATGCCAAGTTCAATGGTCAGTCCTGAAATTTATTTTTAACAATATAAAATATTTTATAACAACTGAAAATGCCCATTCTTCTTACAACTTGGAGACTTCATTTATGTGTAATATCTGACTTGGCTAGTTTTCATATAAATTTACAATAGAATCTGAATAGAATAGAATAGAATTTGAATACATTCATTAATATCGATGTAAATTAATTTGAAAACTAGCCAAGTCAGATATTACACATAAATGAAGTCTCCAAGTTGTAAGAAGAATGGGCATTTTCAGTTGTTATAAAATATTTTATATTGTTAAAAATAAATTTCAGGACTGACCATTGAACTTGGAATACATTTACATCTCACTTCTTTTATCGCTGAAAGCATACGTTTTATTACAGAACTTGGCTTTCTTTTTACATTTATGTTTTTGATGGGATATCATTACTTTTTGTACAGAAATTATAAGTAGGAAGGTTCATAATGTTATCAAAATCAAAATATTCTTTATTCAATTTGGCCATTACAAGTACTTTTCCTATAGGAAGCTACTATAGCAAGAAACTCAAGAGTTGCTCTTTTTAAAACATAGTTTAGAGTAAGCGCTTCATAGGACATTTCTCTTCGCCGAATAAACCAAGTAGGACACCATTGTGATAATACACTTCTATCTTAATATTGTACAAATCTACTGCAGCCTTTATTTCGGAAGTAGCTCCGTACGTAGTTAAGCAAAGCATGTCTTCTTTAGAAGCGTAAGGATTCCCGTTTCGAGCGCTAGTGTAGATACTTAAATCATTCCAGTTACGACATACGTACTCTACTATAGTCTCGCGCAATTTATTAGTTTGTTGTATATCAATACGCTCAAACGAAGAATATGCAATAGCATGGAAGAGACAGCTCCCATCGGGAGGCATTGGAACAATTCGGTGTAAGGTTCTTGTTTCACCCACAAGCAATTCTATTGAACGACTCATTGTTCAACATGTCTTGGAAAAAATATAAACAATAAGTTTATTAAGTGCTGACGGTACCAATCTGAATTGATATGATCCCAAGGTTAACTTCGTTCTCTGCCGTTTTCACAAGTGTTCCTAAAACCAGTAAAATGATGAAACCCAGGCCAAAAAAACCATTAAAATATGAGCGCCTTCGTACAATAAAATGTATCTAATATAATTAGGTATTTACTTTTTTTATTATAGTCAATAATATTATGTTTTATTACTCTTAAGATGATATTTAATTATATATGAATTTAGATTATATTTATCTATGAATCTCGACTATAGTTTTTATTTTGTTGATTAAATGACAGTTGTCAGATTATAAAGTAATTAATGTATGCTGCGTTTAGAAATCTGATAAATTTATTATTATTTTTTTCTAATTTTATTATTTTGTTGGAATAACTCAACACGCAATGCCTCCAGAGTTCGATGGAAAGAGGGGAACTGAGTGTCTTAACACTAGGTTCCCTCTGTCTACCCCGCTATGTGTGGGATACACCGTAAAGCGGATTTATTTATTGGAACGAAGTTCCTCACGGCAGGCTTGGAAGGGATAGGGATTTCGCTGCGTGAACGAACTGAAAAAAATGTGATAGTAAAACCGTAAGAAAAATGTGTGGAATAAAACCGTTAAAGGAGACGTGCGCAGGCGCGACAGTCGCATACACAGACGAGTAATGTATAATACCTTTCTCTTTCTCCCTCTTTCTTTTTTTAGTTGATAATTTGAATTACGATGTTTTTTTATTTTAAGTAATTTATTATTTCCTAAAATACTGAATTTTCTAAATACTTTCTTGTACTTAAATAAAAACAAATCAGCAAAATTTAAGAGAAAAATCAAGAAAACCTACATAAAATTGAGCACGACTTTTTTTGCAATTTGTGTCGATTCTACATTAGCCGAAGGACTCGTCGTTCGTCGAACTTCGTTCCTAACTGGTGTCCCACGACACCACATTTTGGTTTTTTTTATTATTTTGTTTAAGTAATTTTTAATTTTCTCTTTTTTTCTCTTATTTTTTTATTAACAATTACTTAAATTTTTACTGTTAATAATTACTTTATAATTACTTCTGTTAAGATAGCTGGTAGGCTGACAATGTTTCAAAATAAAAATCAAATCAGCTTCACTCTGTATCCCGCACACAGAAGAGTAGACAGAGAGAACCTAGTGTTAAAACACTCAGTAACTAGTAACCAGTAACCAGTCAGGTTTTACAGTCACACTTTATGCCCCTGTGCCACGACTGACCTTACAGATAGTATATTATTATTAAATTTTATATATATTTCTATCAATATGATTACTTTTTAAAAGCTTTTATTTATATTTATTTTTTAGTGTATTTTTTTCTGTTTTAGGATTCTGTACCTCGAAAGCAATAAAACAGAACCCTTATAGGACTTGGCTGTCTTGGCTTGGTGTTGGCTGGATGGCTTGGACCCTTGTCCCGCCCTCGGAAGAGTGGTTTTTTTATATTTTTAAATGTATCTTTTTTATAATAATTTATATTTAAAAATGTAAAAGTGATTCACTAATTTAATAAAAGTTCTTCAGGTATTTAATATCAAATACGTTAATCGACTATGCAAATGCTCTTAGTATAATAAGTACTAAAATGTTTAAATTATCTATATATATAAAAGGACTTGTCCTCACTGACTGAGATAAGACGCACGCACAGCCGTAACCGCTGTGCTTAGAAACGTTAAATTTGGACAAAAGTTTACTTTCGTAATCTGGACATCCACTAAGAAGGGATTTCGAAAAATTTTAACCTTAAAGAGATGAAATAGCGGTTCAAAGTTTTTATGGAAAAAAATTTAAATCGGCACCGATTTTTATAAAATTTGAAATTTAGATTTTTAAAGGTATTTAATTGAACACGTGTTTCATCGTTTTCTAGAATTCTCCCCTCTTATTATTCCCCCCCTAGAGAGAACCTTTAGGGGTGCAAATATTCATAAATATTCATAAAATTTGAAATTCAGACTCTTAAACGTATATAATTAAACATATGTTGTATGGTTTTCTAGAATTCACCCCCTAAGGGTGCAAATAAGGGGTTGAAAGTTTATATAGAAAAATTTTTAAAACGCCACCGATTATTATAAAATTTGAAATTTAGACTTAAAAATATTTCATTGAACACATGTTTTATGGGTTATTAGAATTCACCCTTAAATAGGCAAGCGAAGCTGCGCGCGTCCGCTAGTAATAAATAATAATGAAGGATGTTAATCCATTTATTATATTTTTAAATTTTTACGTGAAGCCCTTGAAGTCCACATGATGACAGGCTTTCTCAGGACATAAATTAGAGTCATTTTCAGCTACAAATGGAGACATATCTTATCTTAAAATATACTTGAAAGCATCGTTGTTTGAGATGGCTTACGTAAGTAATAGTGAAGTTAGTCTACAAAACAAATAAAATATTTACTAACGTGTGACATAAATAAAACCAAATATATATAAATAATGCATTGCTCTTATTTTGTTGGCAGGCGCTATGCCTAAAAATCAGTTATCATTAACTTTGATTGCTATGCTTTCATTACAGGTGCTATAAGTAAATGTTCCTAATTGAATCTATTTATTGAAAAATTATAAGAAAATATTTAAAAAAATACTAGTTTCGGATTTTTCCCTTGACATACACCCAATTACTTAACCGGATGCTAAATTTCACCATTCTAGATCATCTGGAACTTGGTTAACATTAAGGTCTATAGGTCAGTCACCCCCCTAAAAATTTACGATTTTTGGACGTCATTATCTAAATAACTGTTTGAGCTGTGTTTATGAAATTTTATGCACGTATACAAGTAGGGGGTCTAAATATTTGAGCCAAATATGACAGCTTTAGGTGGAATAGTTTTTGAGTTACGAATAGGTAAAAAGTGGCTTCAAATGGTTCGTGTAAAATAACACACGGTGCTGCTCGCCAGTTCTGAAACCCAGAAACTTGGCACGCGCTCCGCGCGTTTTAAATACTCGCTATCCAAGAAATTTGGTTGTCAGACAGTGGGTAGCCAGTAGGAGAGTAATTCGATTGTAACAGAGACGTAAATGGTGATATCCAACCATTTTCCATGCCATATATTAGAATCGTAGAGTTAGCTAAAACAGAAAAAAATCTGCTCACGCTCTTTCCTGCATGCCCATGTTAAAATTACAATTTATCTTTTGGACGATCTGCACAAGGTGCAGGTTCGAGTTCAGCTATGTTCAAATCTCGTCCACCGAGACCGTCCACCGTCCCGTATCAATTTTGTGATTTCGCAAACTTCGATTTGCGTGGCGTATGCATCTGAGCGCATAAGCCACGCCACAAAATAAAATCACACACATTCAAATTATATTGATTACTTGCAAGTGAAGCTAAATTATATAATTTAAGCGAAAATTGTGCTATATTATTATATATGCGAATAAATAACTTATTTTTTATAAAATAAATAAAGTATTTTTAATCCTATCCTATATCTTATAAAACAAAGTCGCTTTTCGTGTCTGTCTGTTGTTTCTAACTCTTCTTCTTCTAAACCACCCAACGGATTTTTATGCGGTTTTCACCATTAGGTCGAGTATTTTTCGTAGAAGGTTTATATATAGTTTATTATTTGTACATTCTTATGTAAATTAACATAAATACGATAAATGTGTATAAAGTCCTACCCGTTGAGACACTTTCGCGCATGCGCTGCTTTAATGGTAAGTACTACATGAAAATAATGTACTGGAGTATTGTTCCTCTTAAAAAGATCTACAAAAAAGTCGGCGAGAGCATATTTTTATCTTTTAAGCATAACGTGTAGTGATCATATTTCTGTCTAAAAATAGTAATTTCAATATATTTTTTATTGTGAGGGATATTTTTCCATAATGGTATTAATCCTTATCCTTTAAAATACTTTATTAATTTTCTACGTTAAACGAAGATAAAATTTGCTTCTTACACTATTTCGAAATTGCTAATAGTTTTAGAGAAAAACGCATTTAATTGTTGACACATCCCGCCGTTGACTCATCAGCTGAGCCGACTCAAGTTTTACTTATCCCTTACTCTCAGCGTATAAATAAGTATATTAGTTACGTTGGCCATTTAATGTAGATCAAAGCTGTCTTTTACTGTTTTTCATTTTAATAAGTACTTTAGAAGTTGTTACAATATCAAAACATCCTTGCTGCGAAACGGCTCGCCACTCGCCATGCGTCCCGCGACGTTTTGCTTATACAAGCGCGTCATGAGCAGTCATCGGTGGTTCAGTGGTAGAATGCTCGCGTGCCACGCGGGCAGCGCGGGTTCGATTCCCGGCCAATGCATTCTATTTAATTTTCCTCACAGGCAGCCACGTAGTGCTTGCTTTTTATCAGGGACAAGCTCGAAAAAAAACCCACCTGCCTTTATAGCAACGAAGATTTAGATGCGTTTGCACGTATTGGATAATTGGAGTTGAATGTATTATTTCAGCGCGATATATTTAGTTTCATATTTTTTGTAGTAGTTATTAGTAGGTAGGCTTTTGTTTATAATTTCTTCCGTTTAAAAATAGTCATTTAACTATCTAAAAATAGTCATTTAAATATATTTTAATAAGTACTTGAAAAGATTAGTAGCACAGATTTAAAATTACGGTACCTACTAAAAAATCCTTGCCGAGTAAAACAATTGGAAAATCCTTATTGAAACTACGGAAATGCGGGTTGCATTAGAGTTTAATTAATTTTCACATTATCTTAAGTGCTTTGCAAACATACATTATATGAATAATCCAGTAGTAAAAGCGGGCGAAGCCGCAAGGGGGTCGCTAGTTTATTCTATAAAAAAATTAAGTTATTGTCCTGTCTTAATGTGAACGGAGTGCCTTAACATAAGATTTTCAGGTTTCCTCTGCCTACCCTATTATGTGCGACATATATAAGTCCAAAGTTTTAATATTTTTTATTAGAAATTCTTATTATTTTTATAAGTGTGCTGCAAACACACGGGCGAAGCTGCGAGAGTGGGTCACCAATATACTGTAATGAAACAAAAAATAAAAAATAAAAGACATACCGGTCAGTGCAAACACCCATTGAAGGTAAGTGTGACCACGTTTTTTCGAATCTCCCTCATCCATTTTCTATGAACATAATATGTACATAGACACCTAATTACGACTGAATAAAACACACTAAAAAATTATCGCAATTTATAGTTATGTTTTTTAATACATAGTAGTACCTATATCTTTTTATTTATATGTATGTGCATATTTTATAATAATATGTAAAACTTTTTTAGTTGTAACTAGTTCTGTCACGCTGTTTTGTGAAGTCTGTACTTTATTTTTTTTTATATTTCACACGTTTGTTGTTTTGTTTGTTTTGTTGTTAAAAAAATAATTAGCCGTCACCCAAAAAATTTTCTATGCTTTTATGATCTTAGAAAGGGTTGTGAAATTATGAGAGATAAACCCCGGTAAAATGTAAGCGGCCCTTGCTGCAAGCTGTAAAGTCTCATTACCGGTAATATTCGACATACTAAAACAACCTAATTTCAATGGAGAAGAGATCCACCATACCAGAGGGCCAGATAGAGTCAGCCCATTTTGCAAGAATCCAGGGCAGTATACGAGGCAAATAAGAATTCATTGGCGGTAGTTTAATATAATAATAATGTCAACTGACAGACGAATGTTATCTCAGTCTACCCGTACCATGGACTAATGCAAGTGTTTGAACCGTCGGGTTTTCAAAAATGTGTAATATGCGGTTAATCCGGTTAAATAGTTTCATTTAAAATATTTTAGCTTCTTCATATAAAATTTGTGATAGGTTTTATTAAAAACTTATTGGTATTAAATAAGCATAGGATAAGATTGGGTACTCCATAGATAGAGTGTCTTAACACTGTTCGATTAGACTACTCTGCTATAAGTTGGAAATTTTAATTTCGATAAGAAACTCTTGATGTCTGTCACATATTTTTTTTATCGAAATTTAACACTATTTTTTACCGTTAGACATCATTAGTTACATTAATTTAATTTAGCAGAATAAATTAGCATACAAATACATAATAGATACAACATGAGGTCATATTAAATTAAATGCAAAACAATAAAATATAATTATTTAATTTTATTCAATAATTTAAATTTCATGTTTCTTGTTTTTTTTAAACACATTTAATTTATATGTATAATTTAAATAACAATATATATATGTTTAAATTAAATAACAGTTTTATTGTTTTTTTTTGGGACATTTACCCCATATAATGTAAAAATCATCATCTGATGTGGGGCTTAAAGTAACACGTCTCTTTTCTCACAATTTTTATAATCATTTTTGTCTAACGTAAACGTTTGTTACACGAAAACTATTTTAAAATTAAATACTGCTCAGATAAAAAATAAAAAGGAATAACACTTTATAAAAAATACAAGTAGCCCCGACTTCCCTCCTCTACCATTAAACTCAAATATTTATTCGAGTTTTATAGCATTATTTATGATGTTAAAACATTCGAATTTGTTTTAACGTTCTTATATATTTCTTCTTCAGTTTTTCCTTTAGTTTCTACTAAGAAGAAGAATACATAAAATATTCCAAGAACGTTTAGAACTCCGTACATGACGAAAGGTGAAAATTCTCCTAAGGCATTAGCCATCGGTATATAAGTACTCTGTGACACGAAAGTTACAAGCCAAGCGTATGTTACCACGAGTCCCATCATCCTAGCTCGGATCTGAAATAAGAAAAGAAATATATTTAAAAACGTATTAAATTATAAAAAAAAACGACAATTGAAGCACATAAGACACTTGTTGCTTACTATTTGTAAAAAATAGGGTTTAAAATTAAAATTGAGACAGCAGCAAAACGCCTGACTAAAACGTGACGGTTGTGGGTTTGATTCCCAATTGGGGGATTGATTTCTATTCATTTGAAATTTGATTGATTCTATTCATTGCTTCACTCTGGCTCACCGAAATAGAGCGCGCAATTGAGTTCCGTCACTAGACAAGTAGACAAGCAACAAAAGTGGTAAACGGAGTGTCTTAATACTAGGTTTGTTCTTCCTTCGTATTTTCACCCTGAAGCTAAAAACAATTTGAAACATTAAATGATGTTATACTTGCTTGGAAATTAAATAACTCTGTCAAAACAATGAAGACCAAAGGGGAAACGCAACCCGTGCACATTGCTACTGTCACTATCAAAGCAGCAACTGGCATCCATGTCGGTACATTACCGTACTGTTTTTGAACTATAATTATTACCGCCATTGATAACATAGCTAGTGCTGTGATGGCAAACCCGCACATAAGAAGAGGCTGAAAATAACAGAAATATAAATTATGTCTATTCCCTAAGAACATTAAATAATTACATAATTAACCATAACATTCTATTAAATAAGAAAAATGAAGTTGAGTTCAGAATTTAAGACCGAAACTCTTGTCTTGTAACTAATAGTTGAAAATTGCTCACACCTCCCAGTGGGAATTGAACTCACAACCGCCAGTTCACAGACAGATGCTAATATTTCCTTCGTTAATGAGCTTTTTTTTTCAAGCAGTGCTTTAGTATGTAACATCTCACCTTCCTCCCAAATCTTTCAACACATGACGCCAATCCAATTGAAGCAGTGATCATGACAATGGGAAAACCTAAAGATTGAACCTGTGGACTGATGACGTAATCCATCCCGGTGGAGGCGAGCATGGTAGTAGCAAAAGTTAATATAGCAAATCCACCGTTCATCTCATAGAAGGTAAATAGCAGAATGATGAGTTTTAAGCCATGCCGCCAGCAATTGTTTTGTACTAAAATAAAAAATTAAAAAAAAAGAAATAAAATAATCACGCTTTATCCCGCACACAGCAGGGTAGGCAGAGGGAACCTAATGTTAAGAGACACTTAAGACAAAAGATAATAAAAAAATTAAAACTATGCAGCGTGGTAGATCCTAGGGCACGTAATTAAAAGATATTTCTTTCCCCATTCAGTTTAGACATATTGTAAACTGAATGGCGCGCTTTGTCTGGCTTTCAGACAGTCGAATCCACAGAGACCGCAACGTTGCCTTACGATGGCCTCAAATATATTAACAACTAACCATATTATAATTAAATTCCAAATATAACAAAAAATAAATGAGAAAAAAATCTAATATTAAACTTCTACTTACATATGTTCAAAAATGTAATAACGTTCAAAGATTTAAAATGTATTTCCTGTTCCATCATTTTATCTACTATTTCCTTAACTATTATATCATTTTTGTCTAAGCCTCTTAGTAGTGCTACTGTTTTTATTGCTTTCTGTAACATTATTTTTAATTTCACATCTTTGAAGTAATATGGTTGAAAGACAATGGAATAAAACGTTACAAGCATATAAGTATGAAAATAACGATATAATTTTTTAGACTAGAAAATCAAAATCTTAGATTAACTATAAATTCATATTGTAGAAATACCCTCCTCTGTATACCTATTCGTAATTATATACCGCATAATATGCACACAATAATAAAAATTACAATAATATAATTAATCAAACAGATATACTCACATCAATTTTACCCTGTTTAACGAAAACACCAGGCGTTTCAGGTGCTTTAATCAGGGCTAATATGGTTAATATAGACAATACAGTTAAAATTATAGTCACAGTTGTATAATCTAGGTATGTTCCCATGAAGTACATTGAAAATATTCCAATAGTATACATAAGCATTGGGAAAGTCCCCAATATTCCTGTTAAGTCATCCTGACATATTTCTTTAGCATACATGGGGATAATTGAGAAACAACCACCAGCTGATAAACCAGCGGTCGCCCTTGCTATAATCAGAAGAGGGAGAGAAGTGTACGACAGACGTATTATCCATGATATCTAAAATAATAAAAATTATTATAATATTTCATGGTTAACGTTTATTACTTTTTTATTGACCAGCTTCTCGAACATTTTCATGCCATTGTAATAAATTTAGATTTTGTTCAATGTGTTCCTAAATTAGTTCTAGATTTCAGACGGTTTTAGACTACAGATAATCTATATATATATATATATATATATATATAAAAGGAGATGTTGCCACTGACTGACCTTAGACTATACCTATAGATGCACGCTCAGCCATAACCGCTGATAATAGAAACTTGAATTTGGGACAGATGTTTACTTTCATAAAGTTAACACCCACTAAAAAGGGATTTTGAAAATTTTCTGAGATTTACCTTGAAGTGGTGAAATAGGGATTCAAAGCTTGTAAGGAAAAATCTTTAAATCGGTACCTATTTTTATAAAATTTGAAATTCGGACCCTTAAAAATATTTCATTGAACACATTTCGTAGTTTATTAGAATTCACCCTTTTAACCGAAAATATTTTTAATAAATATTCGTATAGTTGAAGCAGGCGAAGCCGCCCTGGTCCTGACTAAAAATGTATTATAATTGAACATGATGTTTTAGTGTTATTTGTACTCACCAGTTCCAAAACGGCCATAATAATAATAGCAACTTTTCTTCCATATCGATCAGCAATATATGATAATAAATTAACTGAAAAAATTGCAGTCATACTTAAAATACTGGCAACCCAGGAAATTTGATTATCAGACAATGGGTAGCCAGTAGGTGAAGAAGTTGATTGTAACAGAAATGTAAATGGTGATATCCAACCAGTTTCCATGCCATATATTAGCACAGTGGAATTGGCTAAAAGAAAACAATTATTATATTATTTTGAAGCTGCACTATCTTATTTTATATAGCGGAAAAAAGGAAAGATAGTGTTAAAACACTCTGTTCCCCGCTTTCTGTCTATTTTTTCAAGACCAAATGACAAAAAAGAGTGATAAAAAACGTACCCAAAAAAGCAAAAACCCATTGAAGATAAGTATGTCCACGCTTTTTCGAATCTCCCTCATCCATTTTGTTTGAGCAAGCACTAAGTACAACCCACCGTATAAGGTATACTTTTAGAATATTATTGAATATAATTAATGCAGAATACTATATCTTTATATTTACAATTTACATACACGATTGCATGTGTATATCTATATTTTTTAGAACTTGTGCCATATCGTTTAAAGTCTGTGATCGTTTTTTGACTAATGTGTAGTAAAGACCATGACGCTCTTCGTCGTTCTAATCCTAATATATTATAGTATCCGAAAAATAATTTTCTTTTCACTAAAGACAATGGCTGTACGGCAGCCGCCATGTTTGACTTATTAACATATCAATACACGAACTGACACCAACATTTGTGCTGTTAAGAAAAATCTAACGATGCCTCAATTATATAAATATGTTCAGCGGTTCTGGAAGTATGAGGTAATAAATAATATTATATACAAGATACGCGCGAAAACACGTTTGTGGTCTCGATATCTATTTGGGAAATTAATAAATTACTTTCATTTCTTCGCTCTGGTAGGGAGATAAACCTCAAATAAAAAAAATACACTAGATCACCCCTAACCTGCTATATGCAAATTACAGCGTGAAGGTAAAAAATAATTTTGTGGCACATCACTTTTCGAAGACTGTTATGTCTGCATTATCTTTATTGAATGTTGAATAATCAAACGCCTTACTTACATATAAAGTATTTTTTGATTAAGACAGGGACAGAGTCTTACTGTAGTCGCGATATTCGCGTAGGGAATGAATTGTTTCATTTCCTTGCTCTGATAAAAAGATATAGTGCAGAATTGAATTCCGACATTCAACACGTAACGTCTTATTAGGCTAAAAGGAAAAAACAGAGTCCTCTTAACCGCCAGGTTTCTTATGAATAAAATAAAACTTTTCTTTTTTAAGATAGGCAGGCAGAACCTAGTACTGAAACACTTTTTTTATCTAATTTCCGTTTCCCACGTTATTGTTATTTATTTATTTTGCTAGTTTACTTATATATTATGCCTGGTGTTTTATTCTAAAGACTTGTAAAAAATATTTGACACAAGTTGAGCTTAATGTTTTGGGATGAAAGAGTACGCAAGTCTCTACATTCTTAAAAAACTGGTTAAGGGCAAGTCAGACTCGCCCGTCGAGGCTTCCGTACCACTTTCAGGGTTATAGGTCAGAGAGAAGTACTATTTATAAAAGTAGACAAAGTTAAGTTTGTAAGTTACATATGGCACTCATTTTGTATGAAATAAACTTTAATCATAAGTGTATATGTAATGATTTATTTGTATTAAATACCTATAAATTTTAATTATTCAGTATTTTTTTTTATTTGTACTGCTCTGTTCTAATTTTTTGCCAAATTTCATAATTATAGGTCCACGGGAACGGGAACGGTCCCTGTATGTTTCATTACGCGGTGAATTTCATACAAATTGCAGAAAAATCGACGCATAACGCTCGTATCTTTTGATAGCGTAGATTTCGAAGCTTTTATTTTGTGCTAATGGAATTTCAGCTTGATGCCTCCACGTGATCTCGATATAAATGATCTTTAGAGACGGACAGATGAACAACAAAATGATGCTTTATAAGGGTCACGTTTTTTAGTCTTGAGGTACGAAAAAGGGAAACATAACACCACAATAATATTATTTATAATTTAATTATCTTTATCTTATAATCATAATTATTATTTATTATATTTAATTCATATCTATCGCTATAGCATTTTCTGCACTGTCACCGCTATCTGGTACAGACGTGTCATTGATAATCTTGTCAATCCAAGCACGACTATACGAAACCTGTAATATTAAGAAATATGCATATATTTTTTTAAATTTAACTGTACGTTGCGTTTATTTTTTTCGAGGAATTCTCGAGGCATTGCGTATTCAGTGGCAGCCTCAACTAAACTCGAGCAAAGAACGGCCTCAATTTGGAATTTTAACATGAGAAAACACCGTTTTTCCCGTTTCCGTGGAAATATCAGAAATCCGTTCTTATACACATACTTCCTAACCTACCTATTGTAAAATATAAACTTTCTTAATCCAGTGGTTTCGTCTATGGGTCACTCAGTAAAGGTATAGCTAAATAGGAGTGTTATGTATAAAAATATGTAAATAGATAGAAGTAATGAAACCTTAGCATATATTCCAGGTTTGGTTTTGTGAGCGCATTCTTCAGTTCCAGAAAATAAAGCTATCGCCATCAACGTGCCTTCGCGGCTGATACCATTAAAATGTACCGCTGGATCTCCTGTGTCACCCTGGAATTTATTTTTTTCTATATAATTATACATACATACATGCTTAGAATTAATATATAATAATTTAGCTTTTTTTTACCAATTAATTTAATATAGATAGAGGCTAGTTGTGGCGAAGGAGCTCGAGCTTGTGAATGTAAACGCGACAAGTTGTGGGAATGATATTCCCACTCGAAGAATTTAGATATTGAATTTTTCCATTTCTTCGCTCTGATGTCAAACAATTTTTTTCATGAACTAGCACTTTCATAGTGCCGTAGATCTGAGTATATGGTTTGAATTTCGATTCGATATCTCCAAGGGTTGCTGAGACAAAGGCTCTTGACAGACAGATAGACGCCGTCCGTCTACGGACAACGCGTGATCGTAAGTGATCTTATAAGAGTTTCTTTTTCCCTCAAGAGGTACGGAAACTTAAAAAGAAATAAAATACTTACAGCACACAAAGCCACACCGTTCACTACACTCTGTAAGCATACATGGTCGTGTTGAATCTGGTATTCATTTCCATACATAACTCGACATTGAGAGCGGAGAACTTCTCTTACTATCATTCTACGCAGCTCTTGGTTTGTGCCTTCTCTTATTTGTCCTGATACCTAGCAATGGGAAAGATTTTAGAATATTTAGTGAATTTAGTTTTTAATTAACGCTAGAATCAGATGTTGGTAAAATTAAAAAAAAAACTCCCTACTAGTGGGGGTAAAGATAGTGATTTTAAAATGTTGTATAATAACAGACTTTTATTGGGTCTAGCTGTAACTAAATAACTATGTGATGAGAATGTTCTCCATATATCATTTTATCTATACAAATATTATAAGTCTGAACAGTTTGTATCGTTGAATGTAATAATCTCAGGAACTATTTGTTAGAATTAAAAAATATTTTTGTGTTGGACAGTCTACGTGTCAAGAAGGGATCACTGTTTAGAATTACTTCGACATTACGAATGTTTCATATGCAACTCTAAGTTTTTCCACCCGACGCTAGTCTTATTTAATTGTAAAGCGAAGTAAGAATATTACCACAGATCCATATCCTGTTATAACGACTTCTCCAACAGACGGGATATTCACATCAGCTGGAGGAAGGGCCACCGGCTGTACCCGATTATTAAGTAGTATTGGGATGCTTAGCTGTGAATATAGTAACAATAGAAGATATTATAAATCAGTTTCACGCTCCCGCACACAGCAGAGTAGGCAGAAGGAACCTAGTTTTAAGATACTCCGTTTCCCAGTTTTTTCGAGGCATTGCGTGTTGAGTGGCGGAACTCAACGCCGGACTTTTGCCTTGGTAGCAGTACGAAGAAGTAAAAATATTAATAAATAATAATTCATTTCTCGAACATAACGACCACGACGGATTCAAGATATTAGGAATATGTTAATATTATTTGTCTGAGAGTTGAGGCCTCAAGCGTTTGAACGTAAACGCGAGGGTTGTGGGGTTCAATTAATATTTTCATATCCTTGTTCTGGCAAAAAGACAAAGAGCGAGGTTGAGTTCCGCCTCTCAACATCTAATGTCTCCGATAATGGGTGGCGCGTGGGGAATGGTGCTTCTAACATTAAGTTTCCTCTGCCTACCCTACTGTCCTAGAAAAAGTGTGAAGCTGCAAAAAAAATGAAATATATAACTAACTTTAATTAAAGCGAGATTATGCTCCGGATAGTACTGATCTGTCCTGTATTTGGGGTGACGCTGGATTTCAGTTATTGAAAGTATTCTGCCTCCGTAGTCTCTAAATACGGAGCCCATTCGAACTGTTATTTCTTCTTTCGTTACACTGAAATAATCAAAATAAAAATAAAAACAAATAAATAAAATAAAAATAGCTACATGCTGAGGATATACACAGAGGAATGCTAGTGTTAGGTTTTTTATTTAAAAAATTTATCTTTAGGCAATAAAGAAATCGTCGTATTGTCACCTAAGCCAAGTCCTATGAGAATACAATTATTACAAGTGTTCGAATTCAGATTCTTACATCTTCTTACATAGTTACACCTATACCTAATATAATGGAGTTAATAAGCGAAGTGTGCTCTCTCTCAACTCTCAACTTACTAGTCAAAACATTGTCCAGCTGATAACACCCATTGACTTCCAACTATGGCACCTCCACACCAATGTTTACCGTGAAACCTATGGAACAGACAAAAACGTCATACCTAGATATTTATATAACAGATTTTAAGGTATATAATGGGAAATTTCGGTTCTTTCCGTTCTCTTAGAAATACATATAAATAGATACTTCATTGGGGAGCAGAGACGCAATGCTTAAGTTTGCGTAATGAGTAGTAGAAAATAGGTAGGTTCTAAAAGTTCTATTCCTCGGAACGGAATACGATCGAACCCATAACTGTCGCATTTACAGCCAGGCGCTGTGCCTCTACGCCACAAGGGCCTATTTTTCAATAAAAAAGCAATATAATTTTCTATACTGTATAGACTTATATACCTTATAGAAACAGTGTAAGGATAATCCTCGAGACAAACTAAACCAGTTGCTGTTGTTAACCTTTTTCTTCTTATGTGAGTTAAATCCTCTTCCATCTTTGGAGGAAACTCGCATTCTAATTCCTCTTTTAGCGTCGTTGATGTTGATTCTACGAAAATTTGATAAATGAAGATTGATAATTGAATAATTTCCACCCAATTTTCGAGGCATTCAACTCAACGCTGCGCCATGGCTAGTTACCAGAGCAAGGAAATTGAAATAATTCATACCCCAGAAAGGAAATCGAACCCATAACTGTCATGTGGAGCGACACGACGACGGTCCGCCAACTTTTGACTTACCACTTTTAACACGTAATACGAAGAGATGTACTAAAATAAAAGTTAATATTAATATTGTCCTAGAACCCATTACTCAACATTTTTTGCTTCCTTAAATCTAACTAAAATCTGGAATTACATTTTTAGTTATCGCTTTATTGGAAAGTTATTAAACACATTGTTAACTCTTACAATGAGAAAATGTTTATGAAAACAATAGTACAGGTGTTAGTTGAATCATTGTAACCGACTTAAAAAAATGCTAATATAAACTTTTTTTTGCATTAGAATTATATTAACTGAGATTTATCCCGCATATAGCAGAATGGGCAGAAGTAATGTTTTTTTAACTATTCACATAGTACGAATGACGGCTTAAAAATAATTGTTCTCTACAATGATTTTGATTCTTTTATTTATAATTTTTGTTTCTTTTATCTATGGAAATGAGTATTATTCTTTTTTTATTTCATATTTGACGTATTTAACACCTGCTCCTTATATTTGCCTGCTTTATAAACTCTGCTTTAGTCTGAATGTAGATCAAAATGAATGTGTGATAAAAATAAACAATAAAATGTTTAATTATATTAATGTGTATTATTTTTTAATCATAGCTCTGTGCGTAATATCAATACATGCTGAAGATGAAGAAGAAAATGTATCAGGCGAGGATGATACAAAATCAACAGAGTCAGAAACTAGTGAAGATTTTAATAGAAATTTAAAGGAAAAACTGTTGCAATTAGCGCTTAAAGAATTGAAAAACGAAACAACTGGTAATTTTTATTATTTTTCTTGCTTTATGCTGTATTCTAAAATAAGCAGAATAGGCAAAGGGAATCTGTTGTTAAATGAACCCCGTACAATACCCAACTTTTAAGATGGTGGAAATGACTGACCGAGAAAATGTCAAAAAATGTTATAACAAAGAGCGGCGTTGTGTTTCGTGAGAGAACGCCAATTTTCGATTCGATCGAACTTGAGTGAAACACAAAAGACAGAGAGTCTTGATCATAGATTATCTCTGCCTACACTGCTATATACAGAATAAGGAATCACTCTTCACTGGAAAAAAATATCGGTTATTAGCTTTAGATTTTTTTTGTTTTCTAGAAGACAACATTGAAAATACCCAACCGTGTACAAACGCTATAACAAGATCTAAGAACTATAATAGCTATTCGTATACAGTTTCAATTCAAAGAAAAGGATCGCATTACACATCCGGCGCTTTGATAGATAAGAAATGGATATTAACGGCCGCTGGTCCATTTTATAAGTAAGATAGTTTCAAATCATTCAATATTCTATTTCACACTGAAAATAACTCTTAATTTAATAGATTGCAAGTCTTTTCTGAAATAGAAAGATTCATTACTAATCTACCTTAAGAGGAAAATGGAGAAGTTACATGCTAGAGCCCGTTACACCACAAAGGAACAGGATTCGTGGATGCAATGCCCATTTAGAAGAACGATTTATTTTCATTTAAAATTCCGTAATTTAAGGCACAATGTCCCGAAAATTAGGGGGAAAGTGATTTCGTATTACATATCGTATTTATTATTTCTATATTTTTTGTCCCTAACAGCCTTTTAGAATCTACAAAACTATTAAAAGCGAGAATTGGGTCTGTAAACAATAAGAAAGGTGGCGTAGTAGTTCCTATAAAGGAAATCGTTATTCATCCTTGGTATATAAATATGAGGCCAAGTAATGACTTGGCGCTATTAAGGATTGCCAATCCAGTGACAGTTACAGATGATCATATATTGCCGATATCTATTTCGTCAGCTAAAGGACAAATTTTAAATGCCAAATTTCAAACTACTTATTGGTCTCGATTGATTGTAAGTTTTAAGCTTATTCTTTTAATAATATAATATTTGGGAGAAATATTCAAAACTAGTGTTCTTAAAATATTCCCTGGAGGACCACAAATAGGTTAGTTTTAATTTGTACTTTTGCCAAAAAGTGTGAAGTGTAACATGAGATACTGATTTCAGTGAATGTTTATAGTTATTTCAAAGAAAAAAATATTAAAAATTTATTTTGTCATATATAGTCTAAAGTTGGACTCAATTCCTACTTTAATTTTTTAAACTTTTATCAATTTCCTTACATAAGTTAGATAAAATAATTTTAAATTATTTATATTCCAGGTTAACAACAAATTACTTTCAAATACAGCAAAAGAACGAGTAAAACAAAATAATTTACGAGTTTCTATCCAGAAAGTTATTCCAAGAAAGGATTGTGTTGAGACATTAGAAAAATATAACTACACTTGTGGTAGAACTGTTGTGTGCTTGGAACCTATTGTACTTGGACATACGCCTTGTTTGGTACGTACACAAATATATATATACCATAAGCTTACGAGTGTAAACGAGACAAGTTGTGGGTTCCATTCTCTCTTGAGAATAGGAAATATTTAATATTTTAAACAAATCAGTTCTGCTACTCAATACACAATGCCTCCAGAATTCGGGGGAAAGTGTGAAACGGAATTTAAAAATGGCAGTCTGCTGTATGATTTATTATTTTTTCAGCCTGATGTTGGTGCACCGGTGACCCTGAACCAACAACTTTGGGGTATTACGTCGGGGTGGGTTTCGGAAGACTGTTCTGAAGATATAAGCCCGACAGTGTTCAATAGAATTTCTTTACCGGTTACAAGAGATTGGATAGAATCAACTATTCAGGATATTGACAATTAAATTTTATATTTTTTTATACGAAAGAGTATTTTTTACTTTTACATCGTTTCACTCCAAAGAACATAATATTTAAAATTTCAAAATAAATGAAATGTCTGAAAAAATGTTTATTTAATTAATAAATTTATTTATTTTTTTGTGAAGTAAATTCTTTACTATATTATATTCTGTGAAGTAAATTCTTTACTATATTTAGCACACTTTTAGTTAATACAAAGAAGGAATGCAATATGAAGAAAAGAAGAATGAAGGAATGTGGAAGTAGTTTGTATTTTGTATTTGTAAAGTGACATGGCAACGAGTACTTTCACACGCTGTACATGCCAACGGTCCTCCCCTCTTGTTATTATGAATACGTTTCATCTCCATATGGAGTGCCTGCATCTTATTCTTTTTTTAAACTTCACCCTTTATTTATCCCTATAGGAGTAGCCAGAGATACTTCCACAAATCCAGTCTTCAACTTCTTCTTTAGGAGATCCTCGTTCTTTTTATGTAACCTTCCTCTAGTATCTTCGACATTGTGTTCTCGTATGTCAACCGAAGTCTCATCCTTTCTTATTTTTTTTTACCATTTACCACCCTACACGCATTGCCTTCTGTGCACATTTTTCTTCATTTTCACTGTGACATCTTTATTGCAGAGTTAGTCAGCTCCTCTAATTCTGCAGTCCTTCTAACAGCGTCGGTACCAGCACTGTGTACGGCCAAACGTGAAGTTGTGCTCTGAGTGACTAGTCACTCATTTCTTTATTTTCTGGCCATATTTTGAGCTAAACTGTAAGTCTAGCTCAAAATATGGTCAGAAAATAGCCTACTATTTTCCATAACAAAGTACTCGTAATAATAGTCACTATCAGAATACTGAAATAAAATAAATATCTTTAATAACTTACAAAAAGGTAATCCAATACCAAATTGTTTATCTTTCCTGTCGTAAATAACTGATAAGGATGTATCTACACATACATATTATGTTTCTTTAAATATAAATAGCTAGTTTGAAATAGCAGACATGCCAGCTTTATCTTTCACTTTTAAATAATCAAGCACAAAATAACATGTTAAGAATTAAATATGTGTCAGACAAGAGGTGTCAGGCGGTTGTCAAAAAAGCAGTATAAAGCGGTTTATGTCAACAAGGGATGCACCGCGGTTGACGGTCAATGTCACACCAATACTAGATGAACTCACATAAATGCAAAGCTCATCTTAGACCACGCGGGCTGGGTAACATGTTCTAAGTGTAATAGTTTTATATTTATAGTTTTAAAAAGTAATTAACCTCTTTGTTTAATTAAAATATATTTTTGAACTACCGCCAGAAGACACTACTAAAAAGACGCTCCAAATGGTCGGAAAATTCGTGATGCAATTTTAGACTTGAAAGAGGTCTAGAACGAGGTTCTCTAGTATAATATATTGTATTAGAATTTAAGAGATAGGTAGGTTGTACAAGCCTAATGGTACTATGTTCTGGAAAGAAACATAAGTTCAGTAAAAGCCTCGTGGTTTTTGATTTCGTTACATAAGGATAACCTAAGACATCATTTCAACTATATAGTATGACTCCTTATCTACTCTATATAATTAAATACAATAGATACGTTATGCAAATATACAACGCACAGAAAATTACTGTATATTATAATTGCTCGTTTTAGCATTTTATATATAATGCTATGTGAAAATCTTACAAGATATTAGAGTCAGAAATATCAATCTCGCATTTAACCTCTAAAAACATATTGATTGTTTATTATATAATTTAAAAAAAAAACAGTTTTTAAACATTATACGGAAAATGGTTATAGTTTTTCAAAAGTATAACATAAAAATACACAAATAACAATATATGTTTTATATTTTTAAATGTATTTTTTTTATATAATAATTTATATTTAAAAATGTAAAATTGATTCACTAATTTAATAAAAGTATATCATGTGTATGTGTTAATTATTATAAAAATATATGTTTTATAACTCAGTATCGGTACGCGTTAAATATATAATTTTAGGATACCAACGCAAATGTTTTTTAGTGTCTCGCTCACAGAAGAGTTGCCAGAGGGAGCCTAGTATTAAGACACTTTGTTCCCCATTTTCCTCCGAATTCTATTCTAATTCTAGATATTTAATTTTCTTTAGTCGGAATCGAACCCACAATCTGTCACGTTTACAATCCCACTTGTGCCCCTGTTCCACGACTGGCTTACAACCACATTTATTTATTTAATACAAAATCTAGTATTTCCCGAGGGCGGAGCCGGGGGCGGGAAGCTAGCTAGTATTAATTACCCCAGATTATATAACTTAACAAAGTCAATGTAGACAATATACCTACCTATTATTGTAGTTAAAATACATCTGATACTAGGACGTTTGAAATTCATAAAAATTATATATAAAAAAATAATAATAAAATTACATTGTATACAAAATAGTGTTATTTTGTGGCTTAGTTAAAATGTAAGTAGGTACCTACCTCACTGCATATGTATCTTTTAGCTTTTTTTTACTTGAAAAGTCAAAGTCAGCGATATTCCTCAGGTCGTCGGTCCGTGAAGCTAGAAGCTATTTAAAATGTGTCGAAACCACGAAAATATAAATATTTTATATATATTCGTTTACACCAATTTACTGAGAAAAGGGATGACTTTGAAATACGTATAGAACGGAGAGCGGAGTGATGTGATGAAAAATTCATGTTGATAAAGATTGTTATTATTACTTTCTTAATATTTAAATACGGTATTGCTATAGGAGAACATCCTGTACAGTACATTACAATTATAATTAATACCTATTTATCTTTGTCTTGCTGCATTTCCTTTATACGAAAATGTGCGATTAATAAAAGTATTATTTCCATATAAGACACGTTAATTAATATAGGTATTTTTTTCCATAATTTGTGTATTATTTGGCAAATTGAAAAAAGAAATGGTGAATGAAGAAGTTAAACATGGACACACACACATTCAATGGACTTTCGCGTTGCTAGGTAGTAATTATTCATTCTATATCATTACTAAGTAGTAAGCAAAACGTCGAGAGTGTGGAGTGGGGGTGAGGTTATTCTATTTTTGAAAAAGAGTGATCATAAAAGACCAATCTCCCATTTTATTGTTTATGTCTTTATTATGTTAACATTAATTTGTTATCAAAACATCAGTAAAGCCAATTTTGTTTTTTTTTGCAGCAAACATAACTCTTTTCGCCTATGGGTTCGAATGCGGCTGGATATCACCTACTACTAAGATTCTACAGTCAGCAGACTCTCCAACTGGACACCCAGTGTCTGATCTCTCTCTATCTTGGATCGCTAGTTCGATGAGCATGTCTGCTATATTTGCAGTGTACATATATTCTTACATCGCAGATAGCTTTGGACTTGGCCTCATTGCCGTGGCTATTCCTGAAGCTGCAAGTTTTAAAATATTTTCTTGAATGTTTTTGTTTATTTAAATTTGATTTTAATGATTCTGTGTTGTGCCTTATTGTTTAAGTTATAATTTATTTTAGTTATTAATGCTCTGCCTACCTTGCTATGTATGGAATGTAGCGTGAAATTATAAGAATATTTTTACAATAAAAAAGAGGTATAAAAATTTATCCCGTCTTTTAAATATTGCTTTTGCTAAACTATAACAAATAAAATTACAAGCAAAAAATATTTTTTTAATATGTAAAATTTTTAGATTTCTTGGATAATTAAGCTTTCCTACACCTCCACCACAACTTTGGTCATTGCAAGACTCTTCTCAGGATTGGCAGCTGGAGGTTCTTTCAACGTTGTACCCATGTATGTAAAAGAGATAAGCCAAGATGAAATTAGAGGAATTCTTGGCACATTCCCCCAGCTCTTACAAACTACTGGAATTTTAGTAATGTATATTTTAGGAGCCTATTTAGATTATTACACTGTTATTATGAGTGTTTTGGTTGTGCCTGTTCTTATTGCTCTGATTTTGATAAAGGCACCTGAATCTCCTGCATATCTGGTAAAAAGAGGAAAAATGAACGTGAGTATCTGTGTTTTTTATTATAGTTAAATATCCGTCTGTAAATTCATTTATAAAACTTTATCTGAGAACCTCCGACCTACATAACGATAATGTGTAATGATAATGTGCAAATAAAGAAATGGAAATGAGTGGTTAGATCTTAAACAGTGAATTTCTTCATATTTCACATTAAATGTTAAGTTCAATAATATAACTAAATATGAATATTCAATTTAAATTTTACAAGGAGGAGTCGTGTAATCTTTTGTATATTTTCATACTCAAGGAAGCAGCGAACACTATTGCTTATCTGAGAGGCTTAGAGAAAGATGACCCGGTTGTTAACAAAATAGTTCAAAGTATGAAAGCTGAAGACGATTATTTTAAATCTTTACCTAGTGTGACAATTGCCTCTATTTGTAAGTGTTTTAAAATGTGCAGAAACAATACCAAAATAGTACTGTGCTATAGTATTATTTTTACTAATAATAGTAAAAATAATTAACTATTATAATATTAATTATTTTACAGTATTTTTTTTCTAAAATTTGCAATAAAAATCAATATATTCTATTTTTTTATTACCAATTATAAAGTACATATTAATTGTCTAAATTTTATTTTATCATACCTTTCAGATATCTATATGTATACAACATATACAATTTATTAACTTTAATTTCATTATTTCAGTTAGAAATAAATCATGGCGACGGGCTTTTTTTCTAATGATGGGAACTTTTTTCTTTCATGCCCTAAATGGAGCTTTCGCTATTCTTACATATGCCTCAACCATTCTCGTATCAACAGGAGTTAAATTTGAAATTGAACCAGAAACGTTAACATTGATCTTTCCTATTGCAATGATAATTGGTTCTATGTCATTGGCCAGTATTGTTGAGAGATGTGGACGTAAGGTAAACTTAGAAAGTTCTTTATTATTATTATATTTTTTCTTATTTGGATGGTTCTTTATTATTAGCTCATTAAAATATTTCTTTTTTTCTACACCATCATTGGCAATCAAAATCAGTAACTTTATTCTTGTATGATAACTTGCCAAACTCGGAACTCTGATAGAATTACCATCTGCAGGAATACCCCTAGAAATATAAGCACATAATGAAAGGACTTTTATCGGAATGTATACAGGATTTGTTGGTAAAAGGAAAATAGTTGTACTAAGTTAAAAATCTTTAGTGATGTCTACTTTTTATATTCCTCAAGCAGAAGAGACAAATATATAACATTTTTGAATATCATTTTTGAATTTCTAGATTTCTCATAACGAGATTATACACTAATTACGACAATCTTCGTAAATTTCTTAATTAATGTACATAAACGTATTAAAATAGTTAACCATTCTTATGATTCCAAATATATATTTGTTTCAGATTCTCTTGTTCTCATCGCTTCTTATAACAGGAATTTCAATGATCCTGATAGCAGTATTAACATTAATTCAAACGAATGGTACTGACATACCAGCGTGGTTGCCTATTGCTGCTATGGTTCTAGTCGTCGCGATGTATGGGAGTGGTGTGTCACCGCTGCCTTATATTATGATGACGGAAATGCTGAGTTTTCAGGTAAATCGGATTTTTGCTAACTTTATGAGAAACTAAGCATTTGTAATGTTTTATTATTTCGGTAATTAACGGATAAATACTTATAATTAAAATATCATAAATATATAAGGATAGGAAGCTGGGACATACTCCTACATACTCACTGTCCATTTCTAAATAGCATATATAAATGAAACAAGAATAAATAAAATATTAAATATTAAATTATACTGGGTCTGACTATAATTGTTGTAAATGATTACACAGTTGATTCCTACACTCTAAAATGAATTGAGATATTCCATTTCCCCCCTTTCAAAGTAGTAGTGGTTAAGTGGTGGGCGATGAAAGAGAAAGTAATACAGTAGATTCTCTCTACATTATTTAACGTCCTCTTTTCAGATTCGAGCAAAGGCTATGGGGATTATCCTCACATTCTCTTGGTGCTTCTCTTTTATACTAATCACAATATACGCACCCATGGTTAGTGCACTCGGACCAAGCTCTCCTTTTATATTTTATGGATTTATTAATTTCTCTGGAGCTATTTACACTATTTTATTATTACCAGAAACAAAAGGTAAAAGCGAGGATGAAATTTACCAGATATTGTCAAAAGGAGAAATTAAAAATAATGAAACAATTTAATTTAGCTGACTATTTCAAATACAAAAATTTAAGTCAATGTTGCTAAAATAGAATTTACTATGTTTTATTTCACAATTTGTACTATAAATTATTTATGTAATTAGGACTGTACCTTTTATATAAAAAAAGGCAAGAATATTAAAAAGATATTAAAATATTGTAAACTTTTTTTTTAACATTAATCTAAGTATCTACTTAAATTAATGTAAATACTTCTAATTTTGAATTAATATTTTGTAATTGTTAGTTATAAAGTTTAAGAACATTAAGGTGTATTAAAAAGATTTATTTATGAGTCGAATAATTTGTTTGTAAATTTTTTTCTAGTTAAAAATATTTTATAGGAAACAAGATTAGAAATAGTGAATTCACAATTTCAAAATTAAAATACTGTCCCTAGAAAATATTTTTGACCACTCCCATGCCGCTAAACGCAAAATAGTGCACGTAATTACAGTCACTATTAACATAACTAAACAAATAAATATTTTTGGATATTTTGCAAGGTAACAAAACAAAATCTTTCCTAGTCGTTATCAAACAACTGATAAGTATGTTTGTATATGTATTCTTAAATATAAATAGACATTATAGAATAGACTATATGGCGCATTTGAATTTGCTATGATTATACACGCTGGTAGCTGGTTCAGTATTTGAATTAAGTTATCGCTGACTGTACATAGACAGTATTTTAAAGATTTTTTTAATAATATATCAAGGTACCCAACACAATGATTTTTAAAAAAATTGTCTGTTCACTTATTGTATTAGACACCTTTCTTTAACATTTAAATATTAAAGAAAGCTTCATCAAGCTTCAATCGTATAATATTTTTGTTTTCTTCGTTACGGTTTTTCAAACTAATGTATTGAGGTATCAGTAAAGGGCTATGTGACGCTGCTTTCTTTTGTAGTCAGAGTATTCCACCCAATACGAGACATTATGAGGCAGGCTCTAATGGCACAGGGTACAACATGTATAAATATTAAGTTATTTTAATATTCACGCTCTGGTAGCAAGAAAACCACACCATTCAATTTTACCTCTTGGATAATGTCTTAAAAAGTCAGCTGAAAGTAAGGAACAGAGTGACTTACACTAAGATCACTCAACCCACTAACCAAAAACAATATAGTAAATCAAATTTATGGAAAAATGTAATAAAAATATTTAATATAACACAAATAATGTCCATCAATTGAATATATTTCAAACGCCTTGAGCTCTAAAGCCTGAAGTTTTACCGCTAAACGTACAACACAGTTAAGAGCCAATAAGAATATTTAAATATTGGCTGAAGAAGCTTAGTTGGCAATGGATCAGCGATCAGCTATCTATTTAATAATAAAATAGAAGCGAGCGATTGAAAATATTAAATATACTATTTCTCTGAGTGGGAATCGAACCCATGCATTTACTCACCCATTTACAGTCGCATGCCCATGCCCTTACGCCACGACTGGCACTACTACTACACTACTATTTATTATATTACTGTTTGTTTTAATCATATGCACAATTTTATCATTTTATCACATCACACGTGAGGCTTATGCAACATCTGTTAGAATGTTACAAAATAAATTAAAAATTGTAACTGTTTATATTAGCGATATTAAACAAACAAGATACTTATATAGAAAGAAGAGGCAAATAATTGTACTATAAATTATCTTAGATTATAAAACGTTGACGTAACAAATCAAAATGTAAATACATATCTATAATTAATGTTTAAACATATTTGATACTGGGATGTTTGGAAATCATAAAAATTATTATAATTTACTTTAAAATAATGCTTTAATTTATATTTGTATTTACTTTTCTGTAGAATTTGTTGAATCGCATATGATTTTCGTCACTATTGTCATCGTCATTCATCATTTGTCGTTATTCGTTCGTCTATCGTTATGCCAGACACAATTAGACTCTAAAATAAGGAAAAGTGAAAAAAATAGGGAATTCTCTCTAGATTCCCAGTTTTCTTTTGCCTACCCTGCTATGTGCAGCGTGAAGCTAAAAAGGAAGAATAAAGCCCCTTTTTGTTCTTTTTTGTTATGTTTTAACGATTTTCAGCATTTTTTCAAGTCTATCTATTTGTACTTATATTGTACTTTATTTAGATTTGTAATTTGGGCAGCTTTTTGTAACAAATTTTATAAATACCATACACTCAATAATAATGGATTCGGTCAATAAGGTAAGTAATATTTATATTTAGAATATTTTCGTTTACCAGGTAACCTAAACAAGGGTTACCTTTAAATGTGAAGAATAGAGTGTTTTAAAGTTTTTAATTTTTCTTTCATTGTTGTTATAATTATTTTTTTAATTAAATTTTTAATAATATTTTAGAACATACTGTATAAAATGTTACAATTATAATAAATAGGTGATCTTCTGGCATTTTCAACATATGAAAATGTGCTGCTTATAAATTTACCGTTTCCTAATAAGAAACGATATTTAATATATGTATTTATAATTATTTTTTATAATTTGTTTTTTTTTTGGCAAGAAATTGAAAAAAAACATGGTGAATGAAAATAAGTTTAAACGGGGACACACATACTTACAATGGATTTTCGCGTTACTAGGTAAGATTTAATGTATATTTTTTTTATATTGCTTCTGAAAGTGTCTTTAGAATAAAAAAACCTTTTCTAGACCGTTTACTAGCTTTACGAGTCCATACAAATAACACGCAGTTTTTCATTTAGAACTTGGTTAACGTCACAACAAAAAAATTCATAAGCAAAAAATATATATAACGAATAAATTATTAAATAAAACATTATTAAATAACTAAAATTCTTGCAGCAAACATTATTCTATTCGCTTATGGGTTCGAATGTGGCTGGATATCACCCACAACTAAGATCCTGCAGTCAGAAAACTCTCCGACCGGTCACCCAGTGTCTGATCTCTCTCTAGCTTGGATCGCTAGTTCGATGAGCATGTCTGCTATATTTGGAGTATCCATATATTCCTACATCGCAGATAGCTTCGGAAGAAAATTTGCCCTCATTTTCGTCGCCATTCCTGAAGCTGTAAGTATATTTTTTTATTTTTACAAGTTTCGTGTAATTTTGTTAATGCTTTCTCTTATCATTCAGTGGACAAAGCATAATATATAAAATTTTAGCAACGGATTATATTTTAAGAATGTAATTAAAGTATTTTATTGAACCATAAAAATGCAACTTAGAACACTGTTTTAATTGAATTATAACATCATCATAAGTGAGATGGAAGTCGTAACGCATCTGAGTGTAACGGCGCCATTTTTGGGGTAGATTTGCACTCGGGGAAATAAATTAGTTTCATCTACCTACACGCATTTCGACACTCAACACTGAAAATTACTCATGTACGCGGATCTATATAAGTGTCTTAACGCTCTATCTATCTTGCTTTATGCGGGATACTGCGTGATAATATCGGTTAAATATTATTATAACGTTTAATTAAATCATTTACAGATTTCTTGGATAATTAAGCTCTCCTACTCCTCCACCACGTCTTTGATCATTGCAAGACTCTTCTCAGGATTGGCAGCTGGAGGATGTTTCAACGTTGTGCCCATGTACGTGAAAGAGATAAGCCAAGATGATATAAGAGGAATTCTTGGTACATTCCCGCAACTCCTGCAAACTACTGGCATTTTAGTAATATACCTATTAGGAGCTTATTTAGATTATTATACGGTTATTATGATTGTTTTGGGAGTACCAATTCTTATTGCTCTACTTTTGCTGAAAGCACCTGAATCTCCTGCATATTTGGTGAAAAGAGGGAAAATGAATGTAAGTCTAATTTTAACTTTACTGTGACAGATTTTCATATATGAAATAAACACTTAAAAAAAAGCTTTAAAATACTCTCTTCTTTCACGCTTGTGCCCCTACGCCACGACGGCCACAGATTGTATTTATTTACCGTACCGTACCATATACTGTGCTAAGCTTTACTGGTTTTCTGTATTAATTTTGTATATATAAAAACTTTTATATAACATTTCAGGAAGCAGCGAAGACTGTAGCTTTTCTTAGAGGTCTAGAAAAAGATGACAAAATTGTTCAAAATATAGTTGAAAGCATGAAAGCGGAAGAAGATCATTTCAAATCTTTACCTAATTTAACCATTGCCAATATATGTAAGTATTTTAGGAAGTAAATGAAAACAGCAAAATTCTACTACCAATTATTATTATTCAAAATATAAAATTAAGACAAGTTTTAATAATAATAACAACAGAATTAATAATTATTAACAGTAAACATGTTAAATAATTATTGAACAGTAAATTAAGTTCTGCCTTACTATTTTTATGCAAAATTTTTTTCCAATTAAATAGATCGATAGATTAATTTTATTGAATTTATTAAATGGACAACGCGTAGCGTTAAGTGCAGCCGCAAGCCTCAAGACTCGACAATGTCTCGAAAATTGGGAAATATATCGGAAAGCGGGAAAACACAAGTTCCTTCTATCCTTCTTCTATCTACCAGCGAGATATAGCGTGAACATAAAAAAATATTTATATTATTTCAGTGCGAGACAAATCATGGAGACGGGCCTTCTTTTTAATCATGGGGGTTTTCTTCTTCCACGCTTTAAATGGAGCATACGCTATTCTGACGTATGCATCAGCCATCCTCATATCTACCGGAGTTAAATTCGAAATTAATCCAGACACACAAACATTAGTATTTCCTATCATCATGATAATTGGTTCTGTGTCATTGGCCAGTATTGTTGAAAGATGTGGACGTAAGGTAACGTTACAATTTCTTTAATATTTTTATCTTCACACATCTCTTGCCTCACGTAGGGTAGATAGAGAAAATGTTGCGACTCATAATTAGTTCTATAAGCTTTATCCCAGTTTTTAAATTTATGTCGTCTGGCAACAATCATGGATGAGCGTGCAAGCTCCCTCTAAGAAACTGAAAATATATTTTTTAATATTTTTATAATCATGAATCTTGGCATTTATACGTAATAGTAATAATATTGTAACATGGTACTATCGAGCTGGTCTGATTGTAAGACTAGGAAACACAGTGGAACTCTTCAGAGGTTACTTGAAAACTACTCGGTTTCTTACTATATATGCGTATCCTAATACGAGATACCTAGTAATTGATATATTAGGAATGAATATTACAGGTTGTAAAATATTTAATCATGCATTTTATGATAACGAAACATAATACATTTCTTTCAGATTCTTTTGTTCTCAGCTTTTCTAATCACAGCGATTTCGATGATTCTCATAGCGGTACTAATGTTGGTACAAAAGAGCGGTACTGATGTACCAGCGTGGTTGCCTGTCACTGCTATGGTCCTAGCAGTCACTATGTATGGGGCTGGAGTGTCGCCCTTACCTTACATCATGATGACTGAAATGCTGAGTTTTCAGGTAAATATAGTATTTATATTACTTCAGAAGTCACTTCAGTAATTGTGTTCTGTGGTATTTAACGACTGCGACTCGCTTTTTAGCGAGTTTTTTTATCCATTAACTCAAACTGCCAGAATGTTCGAAACGAAAAATGTCAAGGATTATTTATGCACTATATTCCTTTAAAATAACGACAACGTTACAAAACATACAAATGTTAAAATCATATCAATCAAATTAGCTGCACGTTGTATCGCGAACACATCAAGGCAGGCAGAAGGAACCTAGTGTTAAGACACTAACCGCCCGCCGACACTTCCCGCTTTCCGCCGAAATCTTCGAGGCATTGCGTGTTGAGTGTCAAAGCTCAACGCCGGGCCCCAGAGCGAAGAAATGAAAAATGGAACCTTATCGTCTGCACTTAGCAGGAAGGCGGAGGTTATCTGAGAACCTGGTGTTAGGACATGCCATTCCTATTAAGACATTTCCGTCCCTCACTTTTATTCTGAATGCTAGAAGCATATCGTATTGAGTGGCGGAACTCAACGGTCGACTTCAAACGAGCATCGATCCCAAAACCTTCATTAAATTACTGTATTTTTTTTCTAGATTCGAGCAAAGGTTATGGGTATCGTCGTCACGTTCGCTTGGTTCTTCTCTTTTGTACTAGTAACAATCTACGCGCCTACAGTTAGTGCATTCGGACCAAGCGGCCCTTTCTTTTTCTATGGAATTATTAATTTAGCTGGTGCTATTTATACTATTATTTTATTACCAGAAACTAAAGGTAAAAGCGAAGATGAAATTTACCGGATATTATCAAAAGAACAAGTAAAAAATAATGAAACTAACGAGAGCTAAAAACTTCGGATCTTGATAAATTTAAACTGCGTAATTAACATAAGAATATACAGTTGTGTACAGTCAATCTGGGTGACTTTGAATTGTTCGGCTAGTATTGTTAGGGGGAAATATGATGAAGTACCTATAGGAGATACCAGTAAAATTTGTATAAAAAGGTAATCCTAGACTCTTTTATACATCATCAATTGATGACGATTTTAGGGGGGATTATGGGGGAAGAATAGACAATTAATACTCAAATTCTTACAATTTTTTGTTTAATTAATATCGCTCGTATCTGCCAAAGCTACCCAGACCGACTGTATAAAAAAGGAGTATTTCTTTTTATAATATGCGAAAGCAAAAATATTTAAATATAAATATTGTATAGTATTTTATAATAAAAATATAAATGACATAAACTTATTTTTAATTACTACCTGACCCTGTCAAACTACTTTAATTCATTCATTTTTATAAGTGAACTAGCGGACGCGCGCAGCTTCGCTTGCGTATTTAGGGGTGAATTCTAATAACCCATGAAACATGTGTTCGATTAAATATTTTTAAGAGTCTAAATTTCAAATTTTATAAAAATCGGTTGCGATTTAAAGATTTTTCCATACAAACTTTCAACCCCTTATTTGCACCCTTAGTGGGTGAATTCTAGAAAACCATGAAACACATGTTTAATTAAATATTTTTAAGAGTCTAAATATCAAATTTTATAAAAATCGGTGGCGATTTAAGAATTTTTCCATACAAACTTTCAACCCTTTATTTGCGCCCTTAGAGGTAGAATTCTAGAAAACGATGAAATACGTATTCAATTAAATACTTTTAAAAATCTAAATTTCAAATTTTATAAAAATCGGTGCCGATTTAAATTTTTTTCCATACAAACTTTGAACCCCTATTTTACCCCTTTAGGGATAAAATTTTTCAAAATCCCTTCTTAGTGGATGTCCAAATTTCACGTTTCTACGCTGTGCGTGCGTCTTACCTTAGTCAGTGAGGACAAGTCCTTTTATATATCTAGATATATTGTCAGCGGACGTTTAAAATGCTTGAAAGTTTAAGATATAATTATTCATTGCTTTTTAATTTTAATAATAATATATATTTAATAATAATAACAGTGCTCAAGTCCGGGCTCTCGCAGGCCATATACTCGGTCTTTGACACATTGCTAATATGTATTTCATTCATGGAGAATGGTTATGTAAAGCAGATGCTGCAGCTAGAATGTATCGGAAAAGATACAAATGACAAGATGTCAAATAAGTAGCTCCTTGATTATAATTATAAAATTTGTATTAATTAGTATTAAAATCTATAGGTTAGTGTATATTTTGTGAAATAAACCAATTAAGTGTCATTTGTATATAAAATAAGAAGAAGAACAAACAAACGAAGAAGAATATGAACGTTAAATTGTGTAACCGCCGTGAGCTATCGTCTGTCAGTGTGCTAACGGAATGACTTTTAAAATTTCTAAAACCCGGGGAGTATTTGTTTCTTAATTTTTTATATTCCCATACATATCTTACTACACAAAACTCATTTTTACAGTGAGCTACGTCCCTTCTCACATTTTGGCACCGTTATTGTCTCACTTTGCTTGACAAGTTGGAAGCTTAGCTGCAGACATACATATTTGCCTCAGACAAATACACCAATACAAAAACTATACAGTACTCAATGATATATTCACACTACTATAAGTTTATATAAATTTTAAATAATATTAAATTATAATTAACATGTAAATTGGCATCAAAATTTTACTGTATTAATTTATTATTTGCCTACCTTCCAGTAATATAATTTATCAATAATTTCTAAAGTGGGCTAATAATTGCTCCCATTGTTAATATTTACAAATTTTACTACTTAATTTTCATTTTTTCTAACTATTTTTTTTTTAAGTATTTTATTTATTTTAATTTATTTATTTTCTTTGTACTTTTTATATATATAAAAATAAATTTCCTCTTCTTTATTTCCTCATAGCCTATTGCTCTCCATTTTTCAGCATATTAATAATGGATAAGCAAATCCTGACCCGCAAAGCCTCTGCGAAGGACCTAGAAGGCAAACTGAAGCAAGCCTTACAAGAACTTAAATCTTCCCAAGACCTTTGTAAGCAGCTTCTTCAGGAACGTGAGGACAGTGAGGAGGAAATTGCCATTATCATTAAAAAAAATAAAGAACTGAAAAATGAACTCGCTGAATTGCATGCAAAAAATTTAGAAGTAGTGGCACAGCGGGATCAACTACATAGTATCTTGGGTACATTTGACCAGTGCAGCAGTGAACATGAGAGGGCTCTGGACAGAATTACAGAGTTGGAAATTCAATTAGGGGAGGCCAATGACTCAATTCTGAAATTTAATAGTCATGAGGCAAAAAAAGATTTTGAAAATACCTCATGTTTATATGATGAGCTGGTGGGATGTAACCCACAATTGAGTTCCTGCCTAAAACCAGTTTTAATTGATTTAACAAAGGATGATTCACATGTTGAGCAAAATATTAAGTTTTCATCAAAAAATAAATTCAAGAAATATATTAAATTAAATAAATTTATTAAAAAAACCAGTAAACTTCTTAAATTAAAATTTCCGGCTAGGCAATTAAACATATTAAATAATAGTAAATTAAAATTAATAAATAAACTTAAATCTTATAATAATAGATTGATTCAAAGCAGGTTTATGTATGACCGAGACACATTCCAGCTGCAAGATGAAATAAACAATCTAAACAGCTCCCTCAGAGCACTAAGTGAGAAATATGAATCCTCACAAAATCAAATTAAAGAACATATTTTAGCTGCAGGTGATTTGGTTGACCTTTGCAATTACAACATGGAAAGATTTGAATCACTAACAAATAAACATAGTTGTGGTTGTTCAGTTGTAGGTTCCACTGAATCAATTCCCTTGCAAAATATAAACAATTCTGAGGTTGTGAGTGACTCGGCCATGCATGATATACTCAATAAAAATAAGAAAAATAATTTACATATTGTCAATTCCTCCCGCTCCTCATCAAATAATATTATTGTTATATCTGATAAATTAGGTCAAGGCTTTGGGTCCCTACTTAGTCACCACTTTTCAAATGTATTTAATGCGTGTTCGCCTGGAGCCAGTTACCAGTTTAACATTAAGAAAATTATGTCCATGAATTTAAATGAGCATAGTACTGTTGTACTATTACATGGTCATAGTTTGTCAGTGAGGAAACAAGATGTTATAAAGAGTATAGAAAACTTGCTTGACTTACATAGTAAAACTAAATGTAAATTTATTATATGCTCTTTTCCATATTCTTCTTCCCTCACAGATAAACAAAATAAATATATATACAACCTGAACTTGACATTATATAATACGACAGAACGTCATAGCGACGCATTATTTTATTTAGATTTAAATAAATTTATTTTTAATAGCTGTAAGTTGACAGAAGATACATTGTATCTACCTTTATATTTTAAGAAACAAATTGCTACTTTAGTAGCATATAATATACAAAACCCCGTTGTACATGGTATAACGAAAGAAATTAGATGTACTAATAATACTTCTATAAAGTATAATGATGTAAGTTCCAATTTAAACTAGACAATAAGACAACGCCTAGGTCATTTAAATTTAACATTGTACATCAGAATATGCAAGGCCTAGGAGGCAAAGAACTGGAACTTGAATTATTTCTAAAAAAATTTAATATACATATAATGTGTATAACTGAGCACTGGATCTCGAGATGTAACAATACAGTAAATATAGAAAACTATACATTGTCAAGTTCGTTCGTTAGAGAGAAGGCCATCCGCGGCGGTTCGCTTATATTAGTGAGAAATGACATACGTTGTAAATCGCGACCAGATATAGTAGCTCTCTCCGACGAACGCTCCATTGAATTGTCCTGCGTTGAATTCAATAGACATATTATAGTATGCGTGTATCGACCCCCCTCAGGTAGTTTTGAAGTATTTGAAGAAAAAATGGAGGATGTTCTTAATAACTTGAGTTCGAATAGTAAATCTTTAATCGTATGCGGAGACTTTAATATAGATATAATACAGGTGTCATCATTAAGCCTTCGTCTTCTAAACTTATTTAAATCTTTTAATTTGTTGAATATTTTCTCGGAACCAACTCGTATAACGAATACGTCCGCTACTTGCATAGATAATGTTTTTTGTCATTGTGAGACTGTAGAAAAACAAATTATTACTAATCTTAGCTCGGATCATTGTGGTCAAATGTTTTCGGTAATAGATAAAACAGTCGCAGAACGTAAACAAATATCAATTAGACCACTTACTGAAGATAAAATTAATCTTTTTAATAATAAAGTGAGTGAAAAAATAGCAACTTTAGAAATAACCGGATTAAATCCGAATCAGGTATATTGTAAAGTTTTCAATTTACTCTCTACAGAGTTTGATAACATTTTTAAAGTTAAACAAATATATAAAAACTCGAAGTTAACTTTTAGCGACTGGGCAACTGTTGGTATATACCGAAGCAGAAATAAACTATATGAATTATATAATATGAGGCAATGGAAACAGGATCCGGCGTTCTTGTTAAAAGTTAGAAATTATTCAAAAATATTTAAAAAGGTATGTGTCCAGGCTAAGTCTATGCATATAAGAGCAAAAATTTTGAACTCTAATAATAAAATTAAAGCTACATGGGATGCTATTACTACTGTAACTGGGAGATCTAGAGCTGTCAGTGAACCTATTAAATTAAAAGTTAATAATATAATCTTAAATTCAGATTTAGAAGTGGCAAATACTTTTCAAAATTTTTTTTCCGATATACCTATCGAAGTAACACGTTCACTGCCATCATCTCCTTCGGAAGCAGAATTAATACTAAAAACCCATGTAAATAGTTGTAGACAAAATTTTGTGTTTCAGAATGTGTCACCAGATGAAATAGTCAAAACTTTTAAAAGCCTTTATTTAAAAAAAACCGGTGACCTATAGGGCATGTCTGTTAAAGTTCTTAAAACAATTATACCTAATATTGCTCCTTATCTAGCTTTAATTTTTAACAATTGTGTAGAATCCGGTACTTTTCCTGATTTAATGAAATATAGTAAAATAGTGCCGCTTTACAAAAGTGGAGATAGAACTGACCCTGGAAATTACAGACCGATCTCTGTTTTGCCGTCTCTAAGTAAAATATTTGAAAAAATAATATTTAACCAGCTCACAATTTTCTTAAATATTAACAATTGTTTCCATAGTGAGCAATATGGTTTCACCAAAGGTAGGTCAACTACGGATGCGGGTGCTGCACTCCTAAAGCACATTTATGACGCATGGGAGAAGTCACAGAATGCTATTGGAGTGTTTTGTGATTTATCCAAAGCCTTTGATTGTGTAGACCATGTAACTCTGTTGTTAAAACTAAAACATTATGGTATACAGGATACTGCTCTTGATCTTATTGCCTCATATCTAAACCGAAGAATCCAGAAGGTTAGTATAAATAATGTAAAATCATCTGGATCTCCTCTGAAGATGGGCGTTCCACAAAGATCTATACTTGGTCCCCTTTTATTTCTTCTTTATATTAACGATCTGCCTTTTTATGTGAGGAACATATGTGATATTGTACTTTTCGCGGATGATACCTCTTTAATATTTAAAGTTGACAGAAATAAAATAAACTATGACGAAGTGAATAGTGCATTATCGCATATTCTTCGTTGGTTTGATGTTAATAATCTAATGTTAAATGCTAAAAAAACGAAATGCATCGAGTTTGCTTTACCAAATGTTAAAAAACATAATTTTAATCTAATAATTAAAGGAGAACCTCTTAATGTGTCGGAATCAGCTATTTTCTTAGGTGTTACTATAGATTCCAAACTCCAGTGGAACGCTCATCTGGAAGCACTTGCAGATAAACTCAGCTCTGCCGCGTTCGCTATTAAGAAAGTAAGACAAATGACGGACGTTGAAACTGCCCGACTAGTCTACTATAGCTATTTCCATAGTATTTTATCTTATGGAATGCTGCTATGGGGCAGTGCTTCAGATATCAATTCAATATTTATTCTCCAAAAAAGAGCCGTAAGATATATTTATAATCTAAGAGCTCGAGATTCTCTGCGAGATGTTTTCAAAGATGCAGGTATTATTACAGTTGCTTCCCAATTTATATACTATAATATTCTCTTTGTCCGACAAAATATACATTGTCATAGAAAAAATAGCGACAGTCATACGATAGGAACGAGAAATAAAGATAAGATTGTTACTCCAAGTTTTCGCCTCCAAAAAGTTCATAAATCATTTATGGGGCTGAGTATACGTGTATATAATAAAATTCCGCAGTGTATTCTTAGTTTGCCACTACCAAAATTTAAAATATCTGTAAAAAAAATTCTAACAAGTAAAGCTTATTACACTGTTCAAGAATATTTAGAGGATAAACATGTATGGAATTAATGTCTATTGAATGTCAGGCAGGACAGCTGCCAGCTAATGTAATAGTAAAATATACCATTGACTTTGAAAAGAGCAACTGTTGAGTTTCTTGCCGGCTCTTCTCAGCAGAACTGCCTTCCGAACCGGTGGTAGCTTTTTGTTCATATGTACATTCGACGATTCAAAAGTGCTTTTATAGTTTATTTGAATAAAGAATATTTTGAATTTGAATTTGAATTTGAATACCAAAAAGCTGAACGTCATCCCGATTATCGTGTATTTCGATTTTTCTCTCTTCAACAAAGAAGTAATCCAACAAGTGTTGTACCATTTCGGAATCCAGATTAAATGCGCCAACTTTTAAAGTTACTTGCAAAAACAGTGTAGTACATTTTTTTTATAGTACAGTCGGTTAAAGTTGGGTGTAGTAAATATTTTGAATTTAATGTTTGGCAAAAACACGATATTTTATTGAAAACTGATGCAGGTATGTTTCAATCTTAAATTGTAATTCACAGAAGGGTCACTCATGATTACATTATAGAAAAAAAAATAAAGAAAGAGTAATATTTGTAGTCCTGGGACTTGAAAAACCATCACAGGGTATCGCATTTTCCGATATTTTTTAAAATCAATATAATATGAAAAATACATGACAAAGATTTTTTTTTATATTTTTCTCATAACTGTCATGACTTGGTCTATCACCTGGTTTCGTTTTATCGTTGACTCCTGGGACACCCTGTATAAGGGTCTTTGAAATTCCTGATACTTTTTAATTATCAACTCTAAGGTGATGTGAGTGTGAATAGTACTAACTATATAAAAAATAAATAAATAAATAAACCTACACAAAGATAGATACATATATACATATATATAAGTAGCAATTTTACTCACGTTGATAGCTTTTTCAAAATTTATACGTAGCTTTGTGGAGTTAGATCTGCATTAATTGGTTAAAACTATATTTATTTAAAATAAACGTGAACGAATTGAAGGATCCTTTTCAAGGCTTGCGCTAAACGTGCATGTACCGCCGGCCGTCCAGTAAAGGCATGAATTAAATAACGAATTCAATGTCTATAGCTAAGTATTAAAATAGTCACGACATAAAAACACAACTCTTTAACGAGACTCTTTGTTTATATAAGTGTAGAAGTATCTACTCTTCAAAAATCGTGCTGACTGTCCTTTTAGCAAAGGAAAAGTGCACTTTTGAATTTTCAAAAAATAAATACAGAAATCAAAATGTGTGTCCTATATTGTAACAACGCCTTTAATGTATTTTAACAATATGTAACAATCCAAATATTAAAAAATGTTCAGTAATTTTAATTCGAGGCCAGTCGTGGATTTGTTAGTTTTTTGGAATCGTATAAACGTGCTATCTAAGAGATGTGGATTTTTCTTTCCCAAGTGTAGACTTCATTAAAAAAAATTAAATGCAAGTAAAAAGGTTTTTTTTTAGATTCACACTGTAGGTATACACAGCAGGAAAGCGGAGAGAAACTGGGAACCTAGTGTTAAGACACTCCGTTTATTAAGACACTTTTGTTCCATATTTTCCGCTGAAGTCTAGTAACATTGCGAGTTGAGTAACGGAACTCAACGCCTCGATCAAGTAGGAATCGAACCCACAACCTGTCACGCATTATAAGCAAAATGAAATAAAATTAAATATCTTAAAATAACTTACAAAAAGGTAATCCTAAGGCAAACAACAGCCTTTCCTGTCGTGATCAGACACAACTGATAAGTATGTATGTATATATATATTTTTAAATATAACTAGACATTAGGGCAGACGGTCGGGCCGCTGCGTTACGACTAGCCTTAATGACCCGTAATAAGCCACTATCAACAAATGTAATCTTTAAATAACTTACTAAAAGGTAATGCTAAACCAAACAACAGCCTTTCCTGTCGTGATCAGACTACTGATAACTAATTTGGGTTTTTTTTGTAGGCAGAGGAAATTTTGTGTTTATATAGTTTAGAGGCAATCTGAGACATTATTAGACTGGCCTTCAAGGTGAAGCAGCACAATATTTATAAGTAAGCGGACGGTTGTGGGTTCGATCCCTCTCGAGAGCTCACTGCATTGAGTTCCGCTACTCTATAGATAATGTACTTAATGTCTTGAAAAATCAGCGGAAACTAAAGAACAGAGTGTCTTACACTGAGATCAAATATACAAATGCTTTTTTTTCAGTTAGAACAACTAAAAAAAATGGTAATTCAGACTAAAATATTGAAAACAAAAATTGAAAACAAAATTAAATAAAAATGTAACATATGACTAGAGGTATAAAATTAAGATATCTACAACCCACAAGTGGGAATCGAACCCACAACGGTAAAGCTTACAGTCACACGCTTGTGCACCAGGGCCATGACGGCATTATACATACATTTACGTTATTTACAATAATATTACAAAGCGGAAAAGTTTGTTTGTCTAAACAAAAAAAAATTTTTCTTCCTTACTTCTCTAAGGGATTTTTGAGTACCCTTGCCAACTGATATTTATCTATACACTTCTTTAGTCGGTAAATCTTTAACCGCTATCACGCACATATATATTATACTCTTCCACATTCACGTCTTCCCTTAACTTGATTTTAACTTGTGCGAGGTTGGTTAGCAGTTTTTCTTTCTTATGTTTATCGACAGTCCGATTCTCTTGCTTTTCTCTACCAGTTGCTACAGCATCTGTATTGAATTTGCACGATTTATCAATATTGTCCATATATACTCGTAGTTATGGTTCAGAGTCAAATTCTATGTATTATTATAGTCTAAGGAAAGCTTTTGAAAAGGATAATATTTATAGGATGATATTATATATTTGACATTAGACTACTGGCTTTATAGTTATTTATTTAATAACTATAAAGCCAGTAGTCTATATATTCCATTTTATATTCAAGCGTTATAGTGGATGATGTCCATTAATGATTATGTAGTAAGCTTACAAGCGGACGAAGCCGCAGGCGAGTCGCTAGTGAAATAATAAATATTAGCTAGACATAACATGCCACATGCTAGACGTACATGTAATCACGGCATGACCGCGTTACTCTAAACATACAAATATTCATTACTAGCAACCCGCTCGCGGCTTCGCCGGTTTGTACGACGCAAATATTTATTTTGTCATCTGAATTATTTTGGTGATCTAATAACGTTATTATCTTTAATACAATATCCTTACATTGATGGCTAAAATTTCAATATATGAAGTCAAGAAAATATTTTTTAGCAATATTGTCACATGCGATTATCAATATTGACATTATATTTTTATTTATGAGCCAATTCAAATAAAACAAATATTAAATGTTAAGAGAAGTTTGCGAAAATATAACATTGAAAACTGAATTTTAATCGGTAAAGCCATTTCTGACATTAGCGTGAGCAAACGCACTGACAAAGACGCAAAAACTAACATTATAGAAATCTTTGATATAGGTTCTTTTACATTAATAAATAATATAATAATTAATTTTCTCATAGATCTTCCATGTACAGACAGCGATTCGTAACACTGTTTATATGTTGGTATAGACGTTGTTTATTTTAACGCCACGCACAACATTTTTAAAATCTCATCACATGTGAGGCTTATGCAATATCTTTTAAAATGATATAATAAAAATCGAAAATTCCAACTGTTGATATTACCGATGTTAAGCAAACACAAAAATATCTTCTCATAGAAAAAAGAGCCAAATAATTGTACTATAAATTATCTTGGATTATAAAAGTTTGACGTAACAAAGTAAAATGTAAATATATGTCTACTATTAAAGTTCAATCATATTTGATACTAGGATGTTTGGAAATCTTAAAAATAATGATTAAATGAAAATTACTTTTCTTTATTGTTTGTTGAATCGATATTAATGATGAATTCAATCATCATTTTGTCATTATCCGTTCTGTGGAAAATGATGTGGCTTTCAATTAAGAAAAACTGATTGACATTGTAATCTTTGAAAAAAGTCTTTGCATTTTTAACCTTTTAAAATTAATATGCTTTTCTGTGGCACAGGGGCACAAGCGTACGACTTTAAAAGTATCTGTTATGGGTTAGATTCTCACTCGGAAGATGGGAATATGCAATGACAGAAAATGGCGAACGGAACGGAACTCTATTAGAAATCCTTATAGGATCACTGCATTGTCCGTCTGACAAGACCATTTATGTCCAGATCGCGTGGAAGTAACAATTTGTAATTAATATTAAATATTCACAGTCCATAGGTCCACAGTGTTTTGGAACACAGAAAAACTCAAGCTTCCAGTAATAAAAAGATTCGACAATTGATGTATGTATTGTCTTCGCCTCATTTTTATGAAATTCGCCGCGTAATCAAAACCTGTAGGTTTCTTCCCATAGAACCCATAGACACGAAATGAAAAATAATAATACAAATGAACGAAAAATGAGAAATGGTTATAGATATTTCTTAAAAAAAAAATACTACTAATTATATTTATAGTTCATTTTGCACACACCTGCATACTTCAGTAGTTTTTTAAGTTGTCATCTATTTGACCTACAACCCTTAGATTGATAAGGAACATCCAACACATCCAATAATAATGAATTCAATGGACAAAGTAGGTTATATTTAGATTTGGAATATTTTCGTTTACCAGGCAACCTGAACAAGGCATATCATTAAAATGTGGAGAAAAGAGGGTTTTGTTGTCAATTATTTTTTACTTCTTACATCATTATTATCATCACTGCTGTTCTCATTTTTTTTTAATACAACCATATTTTTAATATAGTTTCCTTATTTAAGAACACTCTGTATATAATGTAATAATTATAATAAATAGGTGATTCTACAGCATTCCCAACATATCAAAATGTGCGGCTAATAAGTTTACCGTTTCCTAATAAGAAACGTTAATTAATATATATTTATTTATTTTTTATTATTATTATCTTTTGGCAAGAATTAGAAAAAAAAATGGTGAACGAAAAACGGGGACACACATACTTACAATGGACTTTCGCCTTATTAGGTAAGTTTTTTAATTTAAAATATGTTTTGAAAATTAATTTAGAAATAAATAAAGATATTCTATTCTATATCACTTAGTTCTTGAGATTCTTTTTTTTATTTTTCTGTTACAAGTTACAACAATTATTATTTCATTTTTAGTTTTTTTTTTGCAAAGTTTTTTATTTAGAAAAATATGTAATATTCGATTACTTCTTTTATTTTGTATGTCTTGTATTAAAAGGATTATATTAGGCCAATTTGTAATTTATACATAATATAAATAAAATTAAGGGGTCTGTCTGTGTGTGTGGGGTTTTATTGTTTATGGATCTGCATTTAGGCTTATACTCCTTCTAATATTTCAAGAAATTCTCACGGGATAGACATTTACGTGAGAAAATCGTTTATAAAATTAAAAACTACTTCTATTTAAGCCTGATGCTTGTTCACATAGACATAGGAGGGAAAATCAATTAATTAATTCGTAACTCTGGTTCCAGACAATGGGACGACCGTATGTTTCATTTCTTTTAGGCCGGGTTTCACCTCAGTGCTCATTGTTCCGAAATTGAAGGAACTGAGTCGACTACAAAAATTCCCTCTACTACTTACTACCTAGCCCACTCTGCTATATATAGAGAATAAAGCTAAAAAAAATTCAATAACACATTTTCTTAATATACCTATCATTACCGAAATGCAATCAGTAAAAACTACTATAATACCAAAATTCTTGCAGCAAACCTTATTCTTTTTGTCTATGGGTTCGAATGTGGATGGATATCACCCACTACTAAGATCCTGCAGTCAGAAAACTCTCCGACCGGTCACCCAGTGTCTGATCTCTCTCTAGCCTGGATCGCTAGTTCGATGAGCATGTCTGCTATATTCGGGGTATGCATATATTCTTACATCGTGGATAACTTCGGAAGAAAGATTGGCCTTATTTTTGTTGCTGTTCCTGAAACTGTAAGTACTATTTTTTTATTATGAAGTTTCATGTAATTTTGTTTGTGCTTAGTTTTAACATTCAATATTGAAAAGTTTATACACTTAATTTTAATAAAGAATTACAGTTTAAGACAAACTTATAAAAACCATAAATTATTGAAAGATTATTATAACTTTTAATTAAATCATTTACAGATTTCTTGGATAATTAAACTCTCCTACTCCTCCACCACGTCTTTGATAATTGCGAGACTCTTCTCAGGATTGGCAGCTGGAGGATGTTTCAACGTTGTACCCATGTATGTGAAAGAGATAAGCCAAGATGACATTAGAGGAATTCTTGGTACATTACCTCAACTCCTACAGACCACTGGCCTTTTAGTAATATACGTATTAGGAGCATATTTAGATTATTATACGGTTATTATGACTGTTTTGGGAGTATCTATTCTTGTCTCTCTGCTTTTGCTGAAAGCACCTGAATCTCCTGCCTATTTGGTGAAAAGAGGGCAAATTAATGTAAGTTTAATTTTATTTTACTTAAGTAAATATTAATTAACCAAGTTATTTACTTTACTCGAGATACTTTTATATATGCTCTCCGCCTTCTTATAATTTGTTTGAGGCATCTATCATGGCTCATATTAACACACAATATTTCAAGAGCTAAGCCGCCAGGATGACCACGTAAACTACCTACTTAGGCCCAACATGCAGAAGTTGGGTCCGTGCTAAAGTTATTTTTATATACAAAAAAAGTTTTATGTAACATTTCCCATTTCAGGAAGCAGCGGAGACTGTTGCTTTCCTTAGAGGTCTAGAAAAACATGACAAGATTGTAGAAAATATAGTCGAAAGCATGAAAGCGGAAGAGGATCGTTTCAAATCTTTACCTAATTTAACAATTGCCACTATTTGTAAGTATTTTGGACAGTAGCAAAAAACAACGAAATTCTACTACTGTAATTATTATTAATAAGAATAGGAGAAGTCCCAACAATAACAAAAAAAATAAAAATTATTCTCACTAATATTGTTAAACATTATGTACAGAAAATTATATTTTGGAAAGTGCAAAGCAAAGCTTCGTTCTGCCTACCAGCGAAGTACAGCATAGACGAAAAAAAATACATTTGATTTTTCTATTTCAGTGAGAGACAAGTCATGGAGACGAGCCTTCTTTCTAATCATGGGAACTTTCTTCTTCTTCGCTTTAAATGGAGCATACGCTATTCTGACATATGCATCAGCAATCCTCATATCTACCGGAGTTAAATTCGAAATTAATCCAGACACACAAACATTGGTGTTTCCTATCATTATGATAATTGGTACTTTGTCATTGGCCAGTATTATTGAAAAATGTGGACGAAAGGTAATCTCACATTTTTTTTTATTTTTTTTCTGTTTGTCAGTTTGTCTATACGTTTATGGGCGCTAATTTTACAAACGGCAACTACTATTCCATTTTGGCAAACTTACATTTACTGTCTGTATTACTTAAATATTGGTTCATAAACCAAAAAGTTACTTCAATGTGAACTTGTTTTTTGAAATATAATATAACGGTTCGGAACGGAATAACATATCGAAACATATTTGTTTCAGATTCTTTTGTTCGCAGGCTTTCTAATCACAGCGATTTCGATGACTCTCATAGCGGTACTAATGTTGGTACAAAAGAGCGGTACTGATGTACCAGCGTGGTTGCCTGTCACTGCTATGGTCCTAGCAGTCACTATGTATGGGGCTGGAGTGTCGCCCTTACCTTACATTATGATGACTGAAATGCTGAGTTTTCAGGTACATTTAGAATTTGTTTTAGGTAAATCACACACATACTTCTATAATAATATTATAAACACGGATAGAGAAAAGACAAAAAAATTTCAATTGTCGCAATTTATACAAGATCATATAAAATGTTATATGAATAAGCAGAAACTGGCGAAATATTCAAAACATCACCAAAAAATTGTTTTGGTGTCAAATTATATATATATATGTTTCTATAAAATATGTGCTCAGAGACATAAATTTTATATGTTTAAAAAGTTGTCTAACCTACTTTAAAAAATATAGGAATATTAGTATTATGCCTAGAAGAGTAATAATAAATAAATATTAAATTATTGTATTTTTTTCTAGATTCGAGCAAAGGTTATGGGGATTATCGTCACATTCGGTTGGTTCTTTACGTTTGTGCTAGTCACAATATATGCGCCTATGGTTAACGCATTTGGACCAAGCAGTTCTTTCTTTTTCTATGGATTTATTAATTTAGCTGGTGCTATTTATACTATTACATTATTACCAGAAACTAAAGGTAAAAGCGAAGATGAAATTTACCAGATATTATCAAAAGAACGAATTAAAAATAATAAAAACTTTGAATCTCAATAAAATACACATTTACGAGTATGTAGCATACACACACTGTAGATATTTTTAGGTAATATGAAAAAATGAAAATACTAATTTATAATTATTGTACAGTGTTGTATGTAGGTAGTTTGGTATAATAATAAAATCAGTTGTGTCACCGACTCGGCCTTGTTTTGTTGCTCCCTTATATATTAACCTTTAATTACCGTAATATCTAACTGGCGACGAGTGTAAAAGTTATAATTATTGTGTATAATTATTGTGTATAATAATGCCTATCGGAAAAATCGAATCTTTTGATTTATCGAGCAAAAAATGGTCGGCATATATAAGACGCGTGGAACAATTTGTGGCATTAAACAAAATTGAAGACAGTTTAAAAGTGGCCACATTAATAACATTGGTCGGCGAGCCTACTTATGACCTAATGTGTGATTTGTGTGCACCTCATAACCCGGAGGCAAAATCATTCGAGGAGTTAGTGAGGTTAGTCGGTGAACATCTCGAGCCGAAGCGGTCCGACATTGCAGAGCGACACGTGTTCCGCTTGCGTCGGCAGGGAGAGGCAGAGTCACTCAGCGATTACCTTCAAGCGCTTAAGCATTTAGCGAGCACGTGTAATTTTAGATTTAATCTGGAAGAGAATCTAAGGGATCAATTTGTATCTGGCTTGAAAAGTGAAGACATGCGGTCTCGTCTGTTTGCTGAGTCGGACCTTACTTATAAAAGGGCTGTCGAGCTGGCGTTGGCGTTAGAAGCGGCGGAGAAGCATGCGCAGGTTAGCTTCGCGAGCGGGAGCGATAGCGGACAGATTTGCGCTGAGTCATTGCATCGAGTGGCGGCAGAGGCGCGCGCGCACCTGCGGTCGCGTGGCGGCGACGCGGGGACACGCGCGGCGCGCTCCCCTGGGCCGGTTGAAGCGGCTTCGAATCCTGGTTGCTGGCGTTGTGGACGATCGCATCGCGCTAATTGGTGTCGTTTTAAAAATTATACTTGTGATGAGTGCGGGCAAAAAGGGCATTTAAAATCGATGTGTCGTGTTAAACAAAGTGAAAATAAATTCAAAGGTCGCACGCAGTTTAAAGTACACAACTATTTGGATGGCGATAATAGTTCCGTCGGTGATCTGTACAGTCTCAATGTGTGCGGGCATAATGATCGGCCATATTGTGTACGCGTGCAAGTGAATGCTCAGGTTTTAATGTTTGAACTGGACACTGGCAGCAAGTTATCTACGATTAATTATGATTGTTATGAGAAGCATTTCAAAAATATTACCTTGTATAAAAATAATATTCGTCTACGTACGTACACTGGAAATTTAATTGAACCGTTAGGTTACCTGTTAGTTGATGTTGTATTAGGCAAATATAAAGCTATTAAATTAAAATTATTTGTAATTAAAAATGGGGGGCCACCGCTTCTCGGTCGTTCTTGGTTAAGACATTTAAATATTAACACAGTGCAGATTGACGACATTATTTATAGTTTAAGAGAGTCGTCTTTGGTTGATAATTTACGTCGAGAATTTCCTTCTGTGTTTAGTTCTGGATTAGGTACATGTACTAAACAAATTTCGTTAAAATTAAAAGATAAAACTCCGGTTTTCCTTAAAGCTCGATCTTTACCTTTAGCGTTACGCGAGCCTGTGGAACAAGAGCTGAACCGCTTGGTGGCAGAGGGTACGTTATATAAGGTTGATTATTCTGAGTACGGGACACCCATAGTGCCCGTTATTAAAAAATCGGATGATATTCGTATTTGCGGTGATTACAAGGTAACAATTAATCCAAAATTATTTCAAGAACCGTACCCACTGCCACGAATTGAGGAGTTATTTTCAGCGTTGAGCGGTGGAGAGCAATTTTCTAAGATCGACCTCACGAACGCGTATCAGCAATTATTACTTGACGATGACTCACAAGCATGTACGGCGATAACTACGCACTTAGGAACATTTGTTTACAGGCGCACACCTTTTGGTTTAAGTTGTATTCCAGAAAAGTTTCAAAAGTTTATGGAAGAAACTCTCAGGGGCTTGAAAGGGGTAGTGGTATACCTTGATGATATTGCCGTGACCGGCCGTAATAGATCTGATCATTTTAATAATTTAAAACGGCTATTTGAGCGCCTACGTGATGTCGGTCTGAGAATTAAATTAGAAAAATGTTCATTTATGCAAGATCGCATTACTTATGTTGGATTTGTTATCGATAAGCACGGGTTACATCCCGATCCAGACAAAGTTAAAGCTATTGTGGATGCATCAGCTCCAAGTGACATAACTCAATTACGTTCCTTTTTGGGCCTAGTAAATTATTATTCTAAGTTTATTGCTAATTGTAGTGATATTCTTTCACCTTTATATATGTTACTAAATAAAAATGTCACTTGGAACTGGTCTAAGCATTGTCAAGAGGCATTTCTTACTGTTAAGAAAAATATTTTAAGTGACCGTGTACTCGTACATTATGATCCTAAGTTACCATTGGTGTTATCAGTTGATAGTAGCTCGTACGGCATCGGTAGTGTATTGGCGCATCGTTTCCCAGACGGCGGGGAGCGTCCGATTTGTTTTGCATCTCGCACGCTTAATAAAGCGGAGCGCGCCTACAGCCAGTTGGACAAAGAGGCGTTGGCAATCATTAGCGGGGTGTTGAAGCATCACCATTATCTGTACGGGCGTCATTTTATTATTAAAACGGATCATAAACCACTTTTATTTATTTTTGGTTCGAAATCTGGCCTTCCTCAAACAGTAGCCAGTAGATTACAAAGATACGCGGTAAAATTAGCAGCTTACGATTTTGAAATGGAATTTGTTAAATCTAAGGAGAACAGTAATGCTGATGCTTTGTCACGATTACCGTTGCCGCACGTGCATAGGGAACCAATCGGAGATTCATTTTATTATATTAATTATGTGGAAGAATCATTTCCTATTAGTGTTAAGGATGTTGCATGTGAAACACAACATGATGCTATTTTGAAAAATATTTTTAATTATCTCATCAGTGGTTGGCCTGGTAAAGTTGAGGACGCAGAGAAACCTTATTTACATCGTAAAGATAATTTGGCACTGGAGATGGGGTGCATATTATATAACCATAGGGTTGTGATACCAGAGAAATTACGGGGGCGGGTTTTAAAAGAATTACACGAGGGGCACCTCGGGGTAGTCAAAATGAAGTCAATCGCCAGAGGGTATGTTTACTGGCCTCAATTGGATAATGAAATAGAAAACATAGCCCGACAATGTTCGGCGTGCCGTCAGCAGAGAGATGCACCACCGCGTGGTCAACTACATCCGTGGATTTTTCCCACACAACCTTGGAAGCGTCTTCACCTTGATTTTGCTGAATTTCAAGGTAAATACTATTTGGTAACAATTGATGCTCATAGTAAATGGATCGAGGTTCAACAGGTCAAGAGTACTTCTGCTGTGGCAACGATATGTAAATTACGGGAGTTGTTTGCCAGATTTGGCTTACCGTCTCAGATAGTCAGCGATGGAGGTCCACCGTTTACCTCTAGTCAATTTGCAGATTACATGAAAAAGAATGTAATTTTTCATACTGTCACAAGTCCTTATAGACCAGCTGGGAACGGCGCGGCGGAAAACGCAGTTAAATCGGTTAAACGAACAATGAAAAAGGCGATTCATGAAGGGGAAGAGATAAGTACAGCTATTAATAAATTTTTATTCCAGTATCGTAATACTGAACATGCTAGTACTGGGGTTGCCCCGGCAGTGGCTCTGATTGGCCGGCGCTTACGTGGACGATTAGACGTGCTCATGCCTAATCCAGCTGATCGAGTAGAATTATTACAGGAAAGATCTGGTCACAATCGCCCTGGTTATATTAGAAACGCTGAGATTGGAAGCACTGTTTTAGCACGTAATTATAGCCCTCGCCAGGATAAATGGGTACAAGCAAAGGTAATTGATCGCAAAACTCCATGTACTTACAGTGTAAAAACAACTGACGGTCGTGAATGGCAACGCCACATCGATCAGTTGCTTCCAGTTAAAAAGAATATACGATATTCTGCAGGGCCCCAAGTGCAAGAAGATGTTGAGTTACAGACGAGTCTGGACGGTGAAACTGTGGGTGACTCTAATAGTTCCTCTAAAACTTTATCAGATCAATTAATTGATTCTAAAACATCAGAGCCTATTGACTCAGTTAGTACACCGATTTGTAACCCTAATCCCGAGGAACCAATATTCCCAATACGCCCTAAGCGTGCGTGCGTTTTGCGTAAAGGCAAATATGGGAAATAGTTTTTATCTTGTTTTTTTTTATGATTATTATTATATAAATTGTTAAATACTCTCTCCTTACAGTTCTAATAATATAAAATTGTTTATGGAAGAAAGGTTATTTTATTGTTATTAATATTTTGTTAGAAGTTTTTTTTTTTTTGTTTTATTTAGAATAGTTTGTTTTTTTTTTTGTTTTGTTTACATTTTGTTTTTTTTAAGGGGGGGCGTGTTGTATGTAGGTAGTTTGGTATAATAATAAAATCAGTTGTGTCACCGACTCGGCCTTGTTTTGTTGCTCCCTTATATATTAACCTTTAATTACCGTAATAACTACTTTTTAATAAAAATCACCTTAAAATATTATCTTTAATTACTACCTGAACCCTTAGATAAAATACATAATATACAGAGATAGATGTGCCACTGACGAATAAAACAAACAGGCTTAGTAATTAGATATTGTAGTAAGGTTGTGGTAGCATTAGTTTGACACCGACTTCTAAATTATAAAATTATAGTAAAATAATTTTTCACTTTTTAGTTCGTTGTTAGAAGTCAGTTTTTCTTTTTGTTAAAAATTAATTTATTATACGATTTTAAGAGATGGGTAGATCTTAAAATTATGCCTCTTAAATGAGTGGTGATGGTGGTGATAGTGGTTGTCTACGAGTGGTTGTGGTTGTTCTATGTAAAATTTCACTTTATTAGGTATTATTTTTGTGCAAAGTAACATTTTGTTATATTGACAAGAACATACATAAAAAATATTCGAGCGAATTAAGAATATCTCCTTTTTTTAAAGTTGGTTGAAAATGAAAACATCCTCTTTTTTGAGGTTACTTGAAAGAAATGCAACTATCAGGAATCTCACTTTTGACATCAATTTTAACAACGTTTTTCCTTGTAATTATTACACTATAATTATTTTTATACCAAAAATTTTTATATCAAAAGTTATGAGGTAACAAACATAAAAAATATAGTGTCGAATTGAAAACCTCCTTTTCTTACAGAAGTCGGTTAAATATAAAAAAACGAAATATTGTATTTTGTAACGACATCTAAGGTCTAAATATATCAACTCTGAATCCTTATTAACAAGCTCCAAGCGATAGATGGCATTAGTTTCCATACAATTATTTTTTTCGGTACAAAGTACTGGAGTGCCACTCCCATACCTACCTAATAGGACCTATTTCTCGAGATTAATATTTCCAAAAAGCGTTACCGTATATATATATTATAATTTTATCAAGGACTACGACTTACTTACTACTTCTGCTACAAAATGATAGGTAATCCAAAAGTAACTTAAGATGCAAATAAAAATTAAGTATACTTAATGTTATTGTACGTATTGTGCTATGGAAATTATGGCACTCCATTTGCAGAGATTTTAATTTGGAGAAAGTACCAGAAGGAATGGAAATATCTTCGTGACACGGTAGATAATTGGGACGGCACTACAATAGAAGATATCACAGAAAGGACATCTTTGATAAATAATTACTTTATAAGATGAATAATTATTCATATATTTCATATTTATTAATTACTTAAGAAATGAAAAGATTGTTAGTAAATTCAATTTAATAGGATGCAGGAGCATGAGTCTCACATAATCCGCAACACATTTCACCCGGCATGCGGATACCCGTAACAGGGATACATGCTCTGGTAGATGTTTAATTTATAATAACTATACAATAATAATACCTGCAATTGTAACTGATCGCTGATTGCATGGAATGGAATGTTTACGAGAAAAAATATTTTTTCTCGTAAACCGTCAGTGGGATTTAACTACATATGTAATAGAACCCTAAACAATGATTTTTAATAATTGTCTGTTTGTCTTTGCGCTTGCTAATTGGAAAGTAGTTTTCACTATTGTATGTAGGCATTATGCTTGTAAAATATTATTGTTTCTCCGACACGATTATCCAGACTAAGGTATTATATGAGTATTATATGAGTAAGGTATTATAAGGTAGATATGAGTTAAGGACAAAGTGACGCTGTTTGTTCTGTAGGCAGAGGGAACCTTGCGTTAAGATACTTTTCACCCAATACGAGACATTATGAGACAGGCCCTCGTGGCGCAATGGTACATCATCTATAAGTAAGCGCGATGGTTTTGGTTTCGATTCTCTCTCGAGGGAATGAATTATTTTCAATTTTCGCTTACGCGTTTCACCCATAATTTTTTATCTTTTTAGAACGTATATGATATTATGTATTTTTTTAGCTTCACGCTGTATCCCGCACATAACAGGCAGAGGACACCTGTGTACCTAGTGTTAAGACACTCCGTTCTCATTATGACACTTCCATTCACCACTCTCCCCTAAATTCTGGAGGCATTGCCTGTTGAGAATATGAAAATATTAAATATGCCATCTCATCTGGTAAAATGTTATAAAAGAAGTCAAAAATTCTGACTGATGATATAACCGATGTTAAACAAACAAGATATCTTATATAGAAAGAAGAGGCAAATAATTGTACTATTAATTATCTTGGATTATAAAACTTTGACGTAACAAATCAAAATGTAAACACATATATATCTATTATTCAAATTCAAACATGTGATACTGGGATGTTTGGAAATCTATAAAAATAATAATTTGCTTTAAAACTATTTAATGATTTCATATATATTTTCTTTTCTTTATACTTTAATCGCACGGGAGTTTCGTCATTTATCATTCGTAGTCGTGTAATTCTTGGAATAAACCTTTTTATATTTTTTTTAACCCCTCGTTTACATTGAGGATTTTTAACGTTGGTTAAAAAAGCGTTGAAATAGAGCAAAGGCAATAATTATATAGAAAACGTATAATAATTAATAATAATTTGAACCTGGATCCATAATAATAATTTTCCAAGAGGCCTTGGAAACCGTCCAAGTGTTTCACCTCTAAACCATACGTTCTCATCAAGCTACGTCAAAACTCTTATGCGCTTGTTACAACTTAGTTATGTTGTTATCGTCTGTAGGAAGATTTTCTAAATTAGTATTTTTTTTTCCGAAGTGTGGAATAACACTTTAAAAATGTTAAAAATATTTAATAAATAACATTATTTTTTGCCAGACGATAATTTTTAGCAATTATCTTTGGGTATGGGGAAATTTAAAAACACAAAAACTCCCCACAGCACAGGTTGTCTTTAATGTGTGATGAATAGTGTTTTATCCTTAATATTTTTTCATTATAATATTGCTATAATTTTTTTTTGGTACAATTAAATTTTTTATATTGTTTTATAATTGTAGAACAGCCTGTATAAAATGTTACCATTATAATAAATAGGTACGTTTCCTCCATTATCAACATATGAAAATTTGCTACCGTTTCCTAATTAATATATGTATTTATAATATATTTTTATAATTTGTTTTTTTTTGGCCAGAATTTGAAAAAAAGAATGGTGAATGAAAAACAATGTAAACGGGGACACACATACTTACAATGGACTTTCGCGTTACTAGGTAAGATTATATTTATATATATTTTTAGATACATATTTTTCTTATTTCTTACGAAATTAATTATTACTTCTGTTAAAATTTTGTTTCTGACATAAAAAAAAATATATATATTAGCTCTCCGCTAACGTCACAACGAACATTTGCATCAGCAAAAACTGCTAACCCCGTGTATGATATATGGAATGCCACGAATAAACTCATAGTAGGATACTTTAACCTAGGAAATACAACTTGGGAAAATTTACAGCCTAGTATGGTATCTAAGTAATCTAATTAACTTTAAATCAGCTTAACGCTGCATACCGCATACGGCAAGGTGGGCAAGACACTCCGTTCTTACCCCAGCGAAATCATTCTTGGAACTAAAATTGTGACGCATGGATATATGTTATCTTTTTGAAAACCACTTTAGTTCTAGTTCTTTCTATAATAAATCGAATTCTAAGCACAATAGAGCACATAAGCAGAATGCTGTACCTTATAGTTTTCTTAGTAATATAAGCTTCACAAAAAGAATTACATTAAATGTAAAAGAATGACCCAAACAAGGGTACAGTTGAAGGTACACTTTCATTACTGCAATTAATTGTGCAACACTAATTTCTCTGCCTATTTCATTGATTTTCAACGCATCTATTTCCACTAGTTCCTTTCCAAATTTATGAAAAACTGTTTGGTAATTGCAATATTTAAGGATGATGAAGGAAGTTGAGATGGTAAAGAATTACAGACCCAATTCTACCTTTCCTGCATTTGCTAAGGCATTTGAGAAATAATAAGCCAATATATAAATAATTCCCAAGGTGTGTTATAGATTCCAAGCAGAATCAATAGATAAATTTCAAATTATTCATTAAAATGTTAACAAAAGACAGAAAAAAGTCCACATTCTTATAGAGCTTAAAAGTTTAACAAACACACTAATAGATGGCGCTACAACGAAATTATTCAAGCTATGGTTTGGTTCAGTTCGAAAGCATATATAGACCGAGGAGTCGTTCCCAAAAAAACTGCACCTAATAAGGTTGCGGGTTCGAATCCTACTCATTTTTTGGCGTGATCTTGATCTTTGTTGATTAAAATCACTTATTAATTAATAAAGCTATTGTTTAAACATGTTATTAAATGAGGCTCATCCTCATTGTGCTCGGAGCTCGTGGCGCAGCGGCATGACGGCATCGTGACTGTAAATCGACTTTTTTAAGGGTTCGACTTCGACACCCATAATGTTTCCAAAATTAATGGAGGAACGAATTGCTATTACACAAATTCACTGCCCATTCTGATACTGACGACACAATAGTAGCTAAAAAAAAGGCAACGCATATACCTAATACTATTCAAATATGGACATTGGACAGTAAAAAACTACTAAATTACAAAAATTCTTGCAGCAAATATTATTCTATTCAACTATGGGTTCGAATGTGGCTGGATATCACCCACAACAAAGATCCTGCAGTCAGAAAACTCTCCGACCGGTCACCCAGTGTCTGATCTCTCTCTATCTTGGATCGCTAGTTCGCTGAGCATGGCTGCTATATTTGGGGTATCCATATATTCCTACATCGCAGATAGCTTCGGAAGAAAGATTGGCCTCATTCTTGTCGCTATTCCTGAAGCTGTAAGTATTATTTTTTTTTAAATATTTCATGTAATTTTGTTAGTGCTTTTTTTATCAGTGGGCAAAAGTTTATATATACCAAATTTTACTACTTATGAAATTTTTTTGATGATTTTAGAGGTAGCGGCAACTTAAGGTACACGTTCAGCTACGTTAAAGTATAAACACTTCAATATGTTTTTAAGAATAATGTAAAAAAATATATATCATTCGGATTCTATATCATTCGGATTATAGTTTGAAAATGTAATAACCATTAAAATTTAAATAAGATAAAATTATCAACTGAACAAAAAGTTAAACTTACCTACTAAAAGTTAGAACATTTCTCTGGACCACAATTTATGTTTAACCGGTAATATTTTCATAAGTGACATTGAAGTCGTGATACAACAGCACAGTTTTTGACTGTAACCGCGATATTTATGGGTTCGATTACAACTTGGAGAAATGAATTAGTTATTTTCATTTACACCCTACCTTACACCTACACGCTTTTCAACACTCAGAAGTGAAAATGAGGCAAAATGGGCTGGATATGCGGAACGAAGTGTCTTAACCCTCTGCCTATCTTGCTTATAGCTTTAAACTAAAAAATTAAGATCAAATAAACATTATTAAAAACTTTTAATTGAATCATTTACAGATTTCTTGGATAATTAAAGTCTCCTACCCCTCCACCACGACTTTGATCATTGCAAGACTTCTCTCAGGATTTGCAGCCGGAGGATGCTTTAACACTGTACCCATGTATGTGAAAGAGATAAGCCAAGATGATATAAGAGGAATTCTTGGTACATTCCCGCAACTCCTACAAACTACTGGAATTTTAGTAATGTACATATTAGGAGCCTATTTAGATTATTATACGGTTATTATGATTGTTTTGGGAGTACCTGCTCTTGTCGCTCTGCTTTTACTAAAGGCACCTGAATCTCCTGCATATTTGGTGAAAAGAGGGAAAATGGACGTAAGTCTAATTTTAACTTTACTTTGACAGATTTTCATAAACCTAGTAAAGTTGGAGTATGCTCCAACACTGTGTACACTGTGCTACTTTACGGGTTTTCTGTATGGTTTTTGTATATAATAAAACTTTTATGTAACATTTCAGGAAGCAGCGAAGACTGTTGCTTTTCTTAGAGGTCTAGAAGAAGATGACAAAATTGTTCAAAATATAGTTGAAAGCATGAAAGCGGAAGATGATTATTTCAAATCTTTACCTAATTTAACAATTCCTACTATTTGTAAGTATTTTCGGAAGTAAATGAAAACAACAAAATGCTACTACTTCTACTGTTATTATTATAAAAAAAATAAAAACATACAATTCCGAATAATAACTACAAATTTAATAATTAGTAAAAATTTTGAATAACTATTTTACGTTGTTATTAAATTTTGCCTTCTTCATTTTTATGGTAAAATTTTGGGCAAGTAGATATACCGATAGATAAATTTTATAAAATTGATAAAGCGTAGCCTTGAAAATTGAGAAATATTCCGGAAAGTGGGAAAACACGAGTTCCTTCTATCTACCAGCGAGATATAGTATAAACATAAAAAATATATATTTCAGTGAGAGACAAATCATGGAGACGAGCCTTCTTTTTAATCATGGGAACTTTCTTCTTCCACGCGTCAGGTGGAGCATACGCTATTCTGACATATGCATCAGCCATCCTCATATCTACCGGAGTTAAATTTGAAATTAATCCAGACACACAAATACTAGTCTTTCCTATTGTCATGATAATTGGTTCTCTGTCGTTGGCCAGTATTGTTGAAAGATGTGGACGCAAGGTAACCTTCTAATTTTTTCATCATCACACCTCATCATCTACCTCGTGTAGGATGGATAAAGAAAATTTTACGACTCAGTTATTACCTCGTTTTAAAAACGAGGTAATAACTGAGTCGTAAACTGAGTTAGAAACAAAGTTAGCTTTATACTGTTTTTATTTGATTAACTTGTAATTAAAGAACAGTAAGAAACTGAAATTTATCAACTTTAATATATACCAATTTAAATTACTAAACATTTAAACAAGATCGAAATCTGCTACAAGAACGAAAAATGAAGCGATATTGGATATAACCTTTGCAAAACTCATTAAATTCGTGATTCATTATTTGAGCCCTAAAGTTGCGTTTGTGAGAAGGCGCCTTTTTCGTCCATGGTCTGATTTTAGAGCTAAACAAATAGGAACTAAACGGTGGAACTCTTCAGAGGTTATTTTAAAACCACTCGAGTTCTTGCTATATGCATATTCGTATCCTTACACGATATACCTATATGAATACTAATATCATAGTAATAGACATATCAGAAATAAATATTACAGGTTATAAAATATTTAATCATATATTTTATGATAACGTAACATAATATATTTGTTGCAGATTCTCTTATTCTCAGCTTTTCTAATAACATCGATTTCAATGACTCTTATAGCGGTACTAATGTTGATACAAAAGAGCGGTACGGATGTACCAGCGTGGTTGCCTGTCATTCCTATGGTCCTAGCAGTCACTATGTATGGGGCTGGTGTGTCGCCGTTACCTTACATTATAATGACTGAAATGTTGAATTTTCAGGTATATTTTGCATTTGTATTAGTTTATAAGTTGAGTATCTCTTTTCATGAGACCGTGGTGCAACAGAACAAAATTACGTTTATGGGCTCGATTCTCAGTAATTGCGTCTCGGGCGATTTCATCATCATCATCATCAGCCTGTCCTCGTCCGCTGCTGGACACAGGCCTCTCAGATGCCACGCCACTGAGCATCGAGGCGATTTAACAATCGTTAATTCAAATATTTGTTTCCGCTTGCGCTTTCTTTTACAATGCAAGTTTGTTTATCCATGAACACAAAATGCCAGAGTGATCGAAACGAAAAATTACATGAATTTTTCGTTTCGAGTCGTATGTTGAGTTTCTATTATTACAATTTCACGTTGCAACGCGAGCTGATAATTTTGAGTTTTAACCAATCCAAAAAAATCAACACTGATGAAACAAGTATGCATGAATATTTTTTTACGCGCTTACAGAGCGAATATGTTAAATGACAACATGGGAAGGAATCGAACCAACAACTTGTCAGCATTATATTACTGTATTTTTTTTTTCTAGATTCGAGCAAAGATTATGGGGGTCATCGTCACGTTCGCTTGGTTCTTCTCTTTTGTACAAATCACAATATATGCGCTCATAGTTAGCGCATTCGGACCAAGCGGTCCTTTCTTTTTCTATGGAATTATTAATTTAGCTGGCGCTATTTATACTATTATTTTATTACCAGAAACTAAAGGTAAAAGCGAAGATGAAATTTATCAGATGTTATCAAAAGAACAAATAAAAAATAATGAAACTAGCGGGAGCTAAAACTTCGTATCTCATATAAAATAAAATAAAATCGAAATCTACGGGATTGACGTAAAAATACCCCTTTATGTATCTTAAACGTTCAAAATTAGTTTTTTTTTGTGTAATATGTTCGCATATTATAGTAAAAATATTAATTTATAATTTTTGTGTAGTATTTTATAATTAACACAACTATTGTACTTATATCATATTATAAGTATTTAAAATAAAGATAATAAAAATAAAAATGACAAACATTTCTTTAATTACTACCTGAACCTGTTAACCTACTTTAATATTTCCACAAATCGTAGGGCAAAACCAGCATAGATGTCTTATTGGATAGACCATACTTTCGAAAAACCTATTTATAAAACTAAAAATTTGGAAAATAGAATAGAGAATATGTTTTATAAATACGTTCTACATGTGGCTTTTAAAAGACTCATACAAAGCATATTTATTAGTTTTAGGGAAAATCTATTACGCAGGGGGCAGGGGAGCAGTGGCGTAGCTAGGGTATTTGCTGCCCGGTGCGGCTTAGGGGACTTGATGCCCCTTTACTGATGATGAGTTCTAAAAAAAAAAACAAAGTGACCGTCGACTTTGATGCCCCTTTCCTGTTGATGAGTTCTAAAAAAAAAAACAAAGTGACCGTCGACTTTGATGCCCCTTTCCTTTTAATGCCCGGTGCGGCTTAGAGGACTTGATACCCTTTAAAATGATCTAAGGTCTAAAAAACAAAGAAAAAACAAACTAATCGTCGACTTTATGCCCCTTTTCCTTTTGATGCCCGGTGCGACCGCACCGCTCGCACCCCCCTAGCTACGTCACTGCAGGGGAGGCAATTATTTTTTCGCTTTTATGAGCAGAGGATACCAGAGGATGATTTTAATGCTTGAAAGATTAAAATACATAAATATATATATTTTTTGTAAGTTTATAAATGTTAATAGCTTATATTTTATCTTAATCACGTTGATATATTGGAGGATTAAGAACACCTTTAGGTCAACATTGATTGTATTTATTTTTCTTAAACTTAAGGACTTTTATCCTTAGCTAGAATGACTATCCAGTCACTTCAAATTAAAGAATAGCTGCCCCAACGGCCTTATGTTTTGTATTTTGTATTTATATTTGTTTGAATTTTGTATTTATATCGTGACTATTTTAATATTTAATTATTGATATTGTAACATATTTGTGAACAGAAGCCGACAACAAATTTGTATTATTTAATTCAGCCGTTACTGGCTGGCAAAGTGTAACGCATGCCTTGAAAAGGATCCGGTTCAGTTTGTTAATTTTATCACAGAACTCGACTTTCTGCTACAAAATAAGTACATCAAAAATCATAGTTAAGATTAAGTATTTGTACTGTGGAAATAAATATAATAATCAATATAATAATTGGATATAATAATTGAATAAATTAAATAATTGGATAAATTAAATTGATATTTAGTAAGCTTTGTTTTTTAACCTATTTATTACTATCACTGTCAACATTTGACATTAGAAATATGACAAATAAAATAAACGTCAACTCCGATAAAAAGCAGCGGCGTCAATCGACATTGTGAATCAAATATCTTATTATGAATTAAAAATACAAGTAATAATAGATTTAAACAATTAAACACGATGGGTCTTTTATCAGATCCAGAGTATGGGTCACTAAAATGGGTAAAGATTTTAAAGAAAATCCATTCCCCACTATGTTTTGTTTGTTACATCGCGGCTATAGCCTGGTTCTTTATGTTGGCGAATAGAGAATTCAATAATGAGACTTATTTCTCTGAGAATGCATTACTTCCTGGCTTAGTTACAAATGAGTTCAATGGTGAACATTCTGCCAATCAGTTTTACACGGAATTCTTGCAAGAGCTTGAGGTAAGTTTATCGTAATGTTTATATTATGTTTTTTAAAGTTATATAGGCAATTTTATCGTTCGAGAGTGGTTAAAGACGCTAATCTTAAGAATTACTGCTTTAGAATATTTTTTGTCCATTCAACAATTCGAAAGTGATTGTAAAAGTCTATTTAAATAAAGAATATTTTCAATTTGAATAATAAATACATTTTGTGTCGAACTTAGAACTTAACAAAGAAGGCTATGTATATGCTATATTATATCAATAATTTTAATGTACCTAAAATGTTACCTTTAGTTCAGTTAAGGGATAAAAACTGTATTTCTGTAGAGATAATAGATATTAAATACCTGATAACTTCTGTACTTAGAATGTGAACACTATAAATCAATTTTAATTAATTTTTCACACAAAACGTTCATTGATGGCTGGTCTTACCATGTCACCTCTCAGAAAAGATATCTATTCAAATTCAAATTCAAAATATTCTTTATTCAAATAAACTTTATAAGCACTTTTCAATTGTCAAATGTACATGTCAACAAAAAGCTACCACCGGTTCGGAAGGCAGTTCTGCTGAGAAGTGCCGGCAAGAAACTCAACAGTTGCTCTTTTCAAAATCAATGGTACAATCTATTACATTAGCTGGCAGCTATCCTGCATTACATTCAATAGACATTAATTCCATACATGCTTATCCTCTAAATATTCTTGAACAGTGTAATACGCTTTACTTGTTAGAATTTTTTTTACAGATATTTTAAATTTTTGTAGTGGCAAACTAAGAATACACTGCGGAATTTTATTATATACAAGTATACTCAGACCCATAAAGGATTTATTAACTTTTTGGAGGCGAAAACTTGGTGTAACAAGCTTATCTTTATTTCTCGTTTCTATCGCATGACTGTCACTATTGTTGCTATGACAATGTATATTTTGTCGGACAAAGAGAATGTTATAATATACAATTAAATTAAATTAAATTATTGTAGATTTGTATATAGTCAAAGTGTCATATACAGGTTTTAATTATTTCCTTTTGGCCCATGAAGATTTAGCCACAAGTTACAACAACTTAATACTTAATTTCAGGAAAAATATGATGAAACAGATGAGATGCCTATACCATGGTTGGTTGGTAAAATGTCACAACTGCATTTAGAAGTGTACACACACAACTTCACATTGAATTATCCTCTTGGGCAGGGACAGGTGAGATATTTATAGATTTAGAAAACATTTTGTTTTTAGAGGTTATTTAATAGCCTTGTCAAAGCACAACATCCTTGAACTTCATTGTTCTTTAATATTATTGTATGTATAAAGTAGAAACATGCAATGCACTCAACATGCAATGCTTTGAGAATTCAACGGAAATTGGGAAATGGAAAAGTGTTTTAATGAGAAAGAAGTGTCTTAACCACTATGTACTCCATCTTCCTACTTTTCTATGAGCAGGATAGAGTGTAAAGTTAAAAAAAAATAGACTAATTCTGTTAAGGGATCACTGGGTGAGTTACTACTAACTAAAATAAAAAAATAATTGATAGTAAATAATTTTTTTATTTTAAAAGAATGCTAATAAAAACATCTGTCTAAAATTGATGTTTTAATAGGACTTATTTTATCTTGATCTATTTATCATGGTATTATGGCATCATGGTATTTAATTCAGAAATGTTATTATTATCTTGATTCAAGACTATTTAAATATAAGATTTTCTTTTTACTTTAGAGATGAATATTAGTACCATTAATGGTTTTTAAAAAAAGATCTATTTGGTAAATATATAAATATAACCCTTTATAAGTTAAGACCACTCAATTTTTTGCTTTTGCTGAATACATCATGTTTTGAGCATTTGAATGTTGAGTGGCAGAACTCAAACTGCACTCTTGCTTACCAGAGCAAAAAAATAGAAATAATTTAATTATCCTGAATGGGAATCGAACCCACAATCATCTCTCTTACAATCAGACACTGTGCCACAACATGCTCTGTACATACAGAGGGAACCTAGTGTTGAGACACTTTATTTCACTTCAATTACCGAGACACTCCATGCAGCACCTTAATGAGAATAATTAATGTGATTTATGATATTAATTATCTATCTTCCAGATCTACAAAGGTACTAATATCTACGGTATACTAAGAGCTCCTCGCACATCCTCTCTTGAAGCGATAGTAGTAACTGCCCCATATAGATCTCTTTCCAACCACCAAAAGGGCACAGCGGCCGGAATAGCGTTGATGCTAGCCTTCGCCCAGTTTGCTAGGCGTAAGTAACTATGTTCTATTCTATGTGATAATATAACCTAGGTCTCGTTTTGTTTTCAATCTAAAATAATAAACATTATTGTAGAATGAATGTAACCAAATTATGGAAAGATAATATACATTTTTAATCCAATATTATATTATTGTACTTTTTACTATATAATTATTTAATTTGCAGGTTAATGAAAGTGGAGGCATAAGAGGTGTGCAGAGACCGTATCTGTTTGCCTTCTTACCAGAAAAATATATTACATTCCCGTGTATTTCATTTTGCCACAACTAATTATTTTTTTATTTTCAGCTCAAAAATACTGGGCCAAAGACATAATATTTCTAATAACTGAACACGAACAGCTAGGAATGCAGGCCTGGCTAGAGGCCTATCACGGTTTACCGTCGTCAAACTTCTACACATCTCTCGGTAACTTCTACAAGCCTGGTAGCTTTGGTGGTTTTGAGAAGTTTTCTAAGGTATTTCACATTTCTTGTTGCTTATTTTTTTAGGAAGAGCGTGAAGTGCTTTGTCTCTAATTTTTTTTAATGGTACCGTCGACGAGTCGTGGCAACAAAAATCCTAAAATCAAATCTACAAAGCCATTTACAGCTAACTTCATGACGGTCATGACACATCGACTGTACTGTGCTTAAGTAGCTTCAGCTTTATGCTTTATCCTGCATATGGCTGGAAAGGCAGAGGGAACCTAGTGTGAAGACACTGCTCCCCACGCTCTGTGGAACTGTTTAGAGGCAAAAATTCATCTTGCAGTTTTGCGTTGCTGTCAGAGTGAAGAAATAAAAATATTAAAAAAAAAATATTATTACCTCCGAGTGGGAATCGAACCCACAACCACATTACAATCACTCGCTTGTGGGATATAGCATGGAATAAAAAAAAAAAAATTAAACTTTTACCTTATATATTTTTTAAGGCCAGTCGTGGCGCAGAGGCACGAAGTAGTGTCTTAACACTAGGTGCCCTCTGCCTACCCTGCTGTGTGCAGGATACCATGTGAAGCTGATTTGATTTTATATATTTTTTCCCTAGGTGTTTGATTGGATGCACGATCACAACAAGTGTTTGGACCCCGGAATATTGAAAGGTAGATCTGGTTCTATACAGGCTGCTATAAATTTGGAATTTCATACGCCTAAGTTTAGTAAGTACTTTAGTAGAAGGTAGCAAATTCGATTTTTTGTTTTTTTTTGTGCTATTTTTTTGTGTTTCATGTTTTATCCCCCAATACGAATATAGCTTGAAGATAAAAAGAAAATAAAATTATTTGGCGCATAAATTATGTGAAATATTTGTCTAGAATATATTTTGAATAATTTATAGTATGTCATTTATATATTTAAATATTTTTTATAATAATAATATCTTTTTCTTCTTTTAAATTTTTCTTTGTTTTTTTTTATTATAAACATGTCTTATTTACATTATATAATGTATTTTATTTTTTTTATTGTAGAATACATTGAAGTCAAAGTAGAAGGTCTAAATGGGCAGTTACCTAATTTGGATTTAGTTAATCTGGTTCATAAGTTATGTGTAAAATCTGGTATACATCATTCTTATAAAAATAGGTATGTGGGTTCCATTTCTATTAAGTTTTTTTAACCCACTTCTGTTAAAAGAGGAGGTTATCAATTTGAGTTTCTTTTTTTATATTTGTTACCTCAGAACTGACTGGGTGAAACGATTTTGATATTCTTTTTTTTATTTGTAAGCTGGTGCATTCTGTGTTGTCCCATTTTCATTTGGTCCATTTCTAACAATGGTATCTATGGGAAAATCACATAAGTCTTAAATTTCCATTAAGTATGTGCTCGACAAATGGATAAATAACCCGCTAACAGACTTCGATAATAATCCGTTTTTGTTTGACATATTAATATATAAATAACAATAGAAATATTAAAATTTATATATTATTTGATTTCAGTTATTCCTGGATTCGAACTCGTAACAAAATGGACGAATGGGTGAACAGTATATGGACTATGCTCGGTATGGTGTCCACTCAGTTGGCGGGAGTAAGATCGTTTTAACCTATTTTTTTAGTTTCACGCTGTATCCCGCACATAACCCTGCATAGGGCAGGCACAGTGCTTAAACTCTGTGAGCCATACACACGATGGTTGGGAGTCCGAAAGGAGTGGGGAATGATTCGGAGAAATTAATTATTTCATAATTTAATTTTCCTTTGGAAGCAAAGCGTGGTGTTGAGTTCCGTCACTATACAACACGCAAAGTCTTGAAAATTGAGCGGTGCATGGGAAAAGGAGTGTTTTGACAGTAAATTCCCTCTCGTAAATCTATTTAAAGTAATTTATTGAACTGTATATATTTATTTTTATATATACAATTGAATAATTTTTTATTTGAATAAACATACATATACATAAAAATATATTATATAACTTTGTTAATCTGCCTATTCCATCCGTCCATTTACCTATTTCACGTCATTTATTTTTACATCTTTCCGCTCAAATTTACAGATATGTAACATATTGTAATAATATTATATAATAATATTATCAATTTTTAGGTACCAAACGGCAACCACGGCTTATTCCATCGTTACGGAATCGAAGCCGTGACCCTCGAAGGTCGAGACGCAGACGACCCCTCAGGTCGACCTCCAAGAATACATTCCCTCTCACCAGCTAACTTCTACCGTCTTGGAATTACTTTGGAAAGTATTCTACGTTCCTTGAATAATTTGTTGGAACGTTTTCATCAGAGTTACTTCTTTTACATGCTGGCTGCTACTAATAGGTTTATTTCTATAGGTGAGTTTATATGCCTGGTAGTGGTAAATGGTAAAAGGTGGAAGTGCGGTCTAAAAGTGAAGAACGAGGAGTGTCTTTAACACTGCCTGTCTCGCTATTTCCGGAATAAAAGTTGTAGCTAAAAAAGTAATATAATGATGATCGCGAGTTATAATCTGGTTGTGGGAATGTTTTCTGCATTATAATATTTTTTTATAACTTATAAATATTATATGACGTGGTAACTATAATTAAACAGGTGGAAAGTTTGGTTCCTGCTCGAGAAATAAAATGTTTAATATTTTCATTTTTAGTCGAGTTCCGTTACTCAATACGCAACATCTGCAGAATTCGGAGTATATATTTTTTTATTTAAAACAAAATTATCATGTTTCAGGTCAATATATGCCTTCATTATGTTTATTATGTGGCGCAATGTTGATACGTGCTTTATCTTTATGGGTTACTTTACAAAAAGAATCAGACGAACAGATTGATAAAGAAAAAGAAGAAGAAATAAAAGAAAAAGAAGAATTAATAGAAAAAGAAGAATCAATAAATAAAGTAGAATCAAAAGAAAAAGAAGTATTAAAAGATAAAAAAAATGAAGTGAATGATTCAGAATTAAGTCTGAGTGTAGTGAATATTGGTGGTAATTATTTAATAGTACATTTGTTGGGATACGCCGTTATGAATTCGCCGTTGATTTTTAGTCAGATTGGTAAGTTTTTTTTATATGTGTATAAGTAAAAAAATATATATACTTAAATATTATTTTTTTAAACTGGTTTTAATTTTGTATATTTTTGATTTAACACTAATCGTACCATGGCGGGTCAAACGACCCATTTTAAACTTTGAGTGTTAATTTCTTGAAGATTGGCCTCTTCCGCCTCGGACTCCGCCTCGTACGGTTGTGTTTTGAGCTGCTCCTCGCAGTAAATATCAAAAGTTTTAATAATATTTAACGCGTTAAAATCAGTGCGGCTACCAGTAGACCATAAGTGTAGTGCGGTGTAAGCTAACTAGTGCCCCGCCCCTTGATTGAGCAGGACGCAAAGACGCCGGCAGTGGAAGGTGCGTCGTAGTCAACTACACTGCTCCTGCGCACACTATCTATCTCAGGTGCAGGCATCGTTTGCCGACGGCTTGGCATCATTTATTTAGGCCTACGTTTGAATTGTGCAATTATAGAAATGAAACGCACGCCTCCAAACAGCAAGTCTTTAATTTCGCTGAGTAAGTCTAGCCCACCTCATCATGGATCTGATTCAATGCTGTACAGACCAAATGACTTTGTATCCCAACGTAATAAGCGTCCGAGAGAGGACGAAATAACTATAGTCCAGTTCTCGGATTTTAAGGAGGAAATGAAAGAGTTAATGGTTTCACTCATCGCAGAACAAAAGAAAGATTTGACCTGTATTAGCAATAACCTACAGAAAGTGAAAGAATCTAACTCAAATATTGAAAGTTGTATTTTGCTTCTTACTTCACAAAATGAAGAATTCCAAAAGAAAATTGCGCTTCTCGAGGAACAGTCAAAGAGGGACAGTGAACATATTTGTATTCTGGAAGAGAAAATAGAGGATTTGCAACGTTCATCACGTAAGACCACTATCGAAATTAAAAATGTTCCGAAAAAGTCCCAGGAATCCCGGCAGGACTTAATAAATATGACTCTTAACATTTCCCGTAATATTGAAATTGAAATGAACGACCGGGACATAAACGACATTTTTCGTATAAGGAGCAAGAAAGAATCTGACAAAAATTCGTCTCTTGTTGTTGAGCTTCGTTCATCCCTACTGAGAAGTGATTTCTTAAAAAAAGTAAAAGAATTTAACCTAAAAAACAAGACAAGACTCCAGGCCAAGCACCTAGGCTTCACTTCCAACGTCGATCAACCCATATTTGTATCGGAACAGTTGACCGCCAAGGGCGCGCGCCTTTTCTTCCTTGCACGGGATCTTGCAAAGTCTAAACAATATAAGTACTGTTGGACGACGTTTGGAAAGGTGTACGTGAGAAAGAATGACCAATCTGGAATCATCCTTATTCATAACGAAGCACAGGTGCAACACCTCATGCAGGGGCTGTGACTAGTGCAGTATCTACCCGTGTTTTTGTCATATTTTTATTTCAAAATGTTTATATTAAATGTCTATATAAAATGGTGTCATAAAATACAGCATATACCCAAAAATACTAATTACTACTATATAATTTCACACCCTACTTACATACTAGAATGCATACATCACTATTCTAAAACACATACTTATACTTCTCCTCACTTGCATATCAATATTCTCAAAATTACAAAACATTTTCTACATACAAAAACAGTAACTTACCTATATAATCATTATACTACTAATCTAGCGTCTAATAAATACATAAATATAATCTTCTCATTATATATACTCTTACATACATACTTATATATTTACAAAGTTTCACAAACCCTGGAAATGTGTGCAAAATACTACCTAATGTATTGGTATAACTTTATTACACACTATAATATAGTATCTAAATGCTATATAATGTTTTCTTATGATTTACTCTCGTTCTGTAATGTATTGCTAGCTTACATAAAACAATCAAATATACGTTGCCGCTTTTGTTATGAACTAAACGATTTAATTTTTGGTTATGGATAGTCTTAGTTCCTTGAAAGAAATAGACAACATTGAAATAGCGAACTCAGCTACGCTAGACATGCAGAACCATAGTGGAAATTATACAAATAAGTTAATAAATAAATTTACAGTTATAACGCAAAATATACGAAGTATATATAAAAACTTTGATGACCTACAGGTGACTTTATCACAATTAACATATGACTTTGATGTACTAATTCTCACGGAGTGTAGACTGCATATCACTAAAACTGTACCTTATTTAATAAATTATACTTCATATCAAACTCAAAATCTTTTGAATCAGAACGACGGCGTTGTAATTTACGTTCACACTAAACATAAAGTATCAATATCTGAGCTTCGACTTTCTAATGCTTCTGGCCTACAATTAATTATGGAAAATTTTGCTATTCTAGGAATTTACCGTTCCCCTTCTCACTTGGACGCTAGTACTTTTACGGACTCCCTAGATGTACATCTAAACAGCATGGCGAATTACAAAAATATCTTCATTCTCGGAGACATCAATATTGATATTATTACTACACCAAAAGAGACATCTCAAGAGCGCAGAAACAGATTACATTACCTAAATGCCCTATCAACTCACGGTCTACTTCCTGGCCATACATTGTGCACTAGAGATGACAGTTGCCTGGACCATGTATTCTTGAAGATAGATAATATTCACAATGCAGCTTCTGTCATTGTCTTAAATACGACGGTTACTGACCACAAGTTGGTTATTCTGAATATAGCACATTCATATAGACAAAGTAAGATCTGCAAATATAAGACTGTTACAAATTACGAAACCGCTTACAGTACGCTTGTCAGTATGGATGTAACTAGTTTCAAAGTATATACAGATCCTAATATTTTCGCTGATGCTCTAATAGAGAAGGTTAGGTCAGTTCTTCTGTCTAATTCTAGGCAAGTAGTAATCTCGGCCTGCAAAAAAGCACTGAAACCGTGGATAACACCGGGAATTCTAAGATGCATAAGACTACGTAACAACATGCAAATGAAACTAAAAAATGAATCCCATAATCTAATTTTAAAAATCATATATAGACGGTTCAGAAATTTCTGCTCAAATCTTATAAGAAAACAAAAGACATTATACAATAAAAATAAGATTACAAAATTCGTAAACAATCCTAGTAAACTTTGGCCTGTAATTAATGAAGTTACTCAATATAAACCTTGTAAAACACCTAATACAGACTTATTACATATAATGCCCTCGCCACAAGCTTCAATTAATAATATAAATAATTTTTTCATTAATGTAGGCAAAGAGTTGGCAGAACATATCTTGAATCATGCTCCTGCTCGAAAAAATATTTATGTCACTGGCAACCATCCATCATCTTTCGTACTAATAGATGCTACACCTCAAGAGGTGGACAATGTGCTTATGAGCTTGGATAAGGGTAGTGCTCCAGGTTGGGATGGGATACCAACAAAATTCTTACAAATGTCTAGAGACATCATGACCCCGCTCATTTGCGCACTGTGCAACCTCTGCTTTAGCTCCGGAATCTTCCCAGATGCTCTTAAGCGCTCCATTGTTACACCTGTTTTCAAGAGTGGGGACAGATCGGAAGTCAACAATTACAGGCCTGTATCCGTCTTAAGTTCTATATCAAAGGTCATAGAAAAACTACTTAACGCTAGACTAATTAGGTACCTAGATAAATACAAGATCCTGTCTCGCTCGCAATACGGATTCAGGAAAGGCTTATCTACGCAAGATGCTATCTTAGACCTTACGTCTTTAATTGTTGGAGAAATAGATAAAGGTAAAAAAGGCTTAGCCATATTCCTTGATCTAAAGAAAGCCTTCGACACCGTATCTGTCCCCATTCTTGTCAGTAGGTTGGAACGCATCGGCATAAGAGGTACAGCCTTATCACTTTTTACTAGCTACCTCCAAAATAGGAGCCAAAAAGTTAAAATCGATGGGTACTACAGCGATGAGTGCGAGGTGATATACGGCGTGCCGCAGGGGAGTGTCCTTGGTCCAACGCTATTCTTGATATACATTAATGAATTGTGTAATCTTGAATGCGCTGGGGGAAGGATATTCTCTTATGCGGATGACACTGCCATAGTATTCACTGCAGGATCATGGCCCGAAGCCGAAAGAGTGGCAAATCAAGGTTTACATAAAGTTTACAGATGGCTGACAGATAACCTGCTTACCCTTAATATACAGAAAACTAATTATGTCTGCTTCTCGACGTACCAAAATTTTCAACCAAAGTCGAACTTTGTAATACGAATTCATGATTGTTTACATCTGGATAGACTGACTTGTAACTGTCCCTCCATAGAAAAGGTTAGCTTTACCAAGTACTTGGGTGTCATCATTAATCAAAGGTTGAGTTGGCATCCACATCTTGAATTGTTAATGAGTAGAGTGCGTAAACTTATTTGGATCTTTAAATCACTTCGACATATTATGGATAGGAAATTATGTACTAAGATTTATGTTGCCTTAGCACAATCCGTCATCACATACTGTATTCCTGTTTGGGGTGGAGCGACTAAATCTAACTTTATAGACCTGGAACGTGCCCAGCGATCTCTGATAAAGGTGATCTGTTTTAAGTCCTATAGATTCCCAACAGACCACTTATACATCTTCAGTGATTTGCTATCAGTTAGGCAGCTTTATATAATTAACCTAATCTTAAAATACCACAAATCGTTGCCGTACAATCCAAAAGTTCTAAGTAAAAGACGACATGACATTGTAGCACGCGTCCACTCTGTTCGTACAGCTTTTGCTAAGAGGCAGTATGAATGTCAGTCACCTTCCTTATACAATAAAATTAACAAACAATTAAATATTTACCCCATGACCTTATTCAAGTGTAAAATTACCCTAGATAAATGGCTGAAGAAACTTACGTTTGAAGAAGTTGAGCTTCTCTTACGTAGAATTGTCTAATTCCGGCTTAAATTAATAATGCACACACAAACTCACATATATATATATATATAAATATAAATAAATAATTACTCATACACAACACATACTCACGTAAACGTACACACGCACACACACACGACACACATATACACATATACACACACACACACACATACACACACACACACACATACTGCTGTATTTCCTTTCAATCCACCACCTTATGATACCGTAGATATTATGTACAATAACTAGCTGGTGTCCGATATGGGAGTTGCGAGATACTCCCAACACAAGTGTCTTCTGACCACTTACCGGGAGTTCTCAGTGTAATAATTTGTATGTGATATTTCTAAATAAAGATTATTATTATTATTATTATTATATTATTGGAATAAAAAATCGCCATTTGCTTTTACGACTTTTATTAGAAAGTACAGCCAATGTGTTTTTTGAGATTTACTTTTCTCTTATAATTTTTTTTTATCGAGAAATATATGTAATGTGCCTTAACTACCACAGCGGGTCATTTGACCCGCTCAAAGATTCTGTATCTCGATTTGTATGTATTGTGATACAAATCATTGTAATGGTTATTTTTATTATAGCACCATACGTTGTGCATATGCATTGCAAAATTTTAGTTATTGGCTGCCGGATAAATAGCCAATCTCGTTCTACTCCCAACGTATGTGTAGCGTAAGGGTAAGTATTACAATAAAAATTTTAAGTTATAGTGTTGTTTTGCGAATCAAGAATTCTTATTTCTAATTCTTATTCCCAAAATATCGAAACATTCAAGATATTTGAAATCATTTGAAATTATAAGTAACATAGATGAAGAGTGTTCGGAATTTAGACGGTAGTTCGAAATTTTAATAAAAACTATAAAAAAGTGAAGTGGATAACATAGAAAAATTTTTATTTGACATTACGGACGAATGTGAGTTCTCAGGTAAGTAAAATACAGGCGAGAATATTTTGAATGTAAATCAGAAAATGATTATTGTCGAGTTCAGAAAGTAAAAAATGACGCAGTAGCCTGATATACAGAAATTGCAGATAAATTTCATAGAAGGCTCACCACCTGAATAAACTCAAATTTATGATGGTTTAGGGAGGTTGTAGGCCTGGTAGCATATACCAAACAATATATTATGAAAGACAAGATATTATTTATTATTATTATAAGGGCATTTTCTTTGATTATTGATAATCATGTAATGGTGCATGTGCATAAAATGCACAGAAAAAGCCTTTCGAGAATTGAATGCTGCACAGATCTTCAATATTATTTATCTGGCTGGAATCAACACAAAGGGTTTTATACAAAGTAACCACCGGTGAAAAAATCTCTAAACAATATTTTTTTGTTTTATTTTTTTTAAGTTTTTTATGTAATAAATTAATTAATTCAACTTATTCATCATTATTTAAAAAAAAAAAAAAAAATTATATATACAAGTAGACTAAATTATGTATTTTTCACTCGTCATAATAATTTATGCATTTTTTTAAAAATGGGTCATTTGACCCGCGTCGGTAGAAATAGGAATACATGAGTATTGGTATGATTAGTGTTAATTAATCAATTAAATATATGACATATTTTTTTATTGCTGTCGTGGGTTCGATTTCCATTCGGGAAATGAATTATTTAATATTTAGAGTTCCTCACTTTGTTAGACAAATCGCGGTGTTGAGTTCCACCCGCTCAACACACAATATCTCGAAAATTGAACAATACGTAGGAACTAAGTATTGTTGTGAAGCTAAACATGCATTTTTTTTTCTTTTCAGGTGCAAAATATTTCAATCTACCGTCAGAACAATCAGTATTCTATTTCCTTATAGCCTCTTGCATATTACTTACTATCCTAACCCCTTATCTGCGTATAGCGGGTTCCAATCCGACATATGAAGAATTATCAGTTATGAATATATTAGTGTTGATAGAACTAGCGACAGCTTGTCTGTCCGTCGGTATGCATAATTTTCCTTTAGGATTGTGCCTTGGTGTCTTTTATACGCCACTGGCTTTGATGACTGCGGTTGTGGGTTCAAAGTTAAGTAGAAAGGGGTGAGTTGTATATTTTTTTTTATTTTAGTATTTTTTTTCGCTTCACAGAGAACTTAGTTTTAAGACACCCTGGTCTTGGTATCTCACTGCTACATTTTTGAGACATTGTGCATTGAGTGGCGGTACATAACCTCGCACTTTATCTTGATACAAGAGTGAAGAAATGAAAATATTGATAATTCATTTCTCAGATTGGAATTCACAACTGTTGTGCTACAGTAACAAGGTGTGTCGCTGCTATAATGGATTCTTTTCAATTTTATTCTACATAATTAGTATTTGAAAATAATATAGTAATACTGCTTTACTTAAATAGTAAAGTACATTAAGTATTAGAAAATTATATTCTTAAATATTATTTTATCGTATTTTATTTTCCAGCAAAATAACCCTCTTCCTCAAAAAACTTCTATGTATCCTCCTCCATCCCCTATTACTAGTAGTTATATGTCTAATCATATACTCGCGGGTTCTGTTCCCGGAGGAGGCATTTTTGTCGATGGTCTCACGAGGAAGGGATGCTGCGATGCAAGCGTTGATGTTCTCTATAGTCGATTCTATGGTAAGATTACTTTGTTGTCCGCCCGTTTGTCTGTCTAGGTTACTTCCGGTTGACCTAGAATTACGAAATTTGACAGCTAGCATGTGCAGGTACAGCATCTGCTAGTTCAGGAAAAAATCTGAAACTATACATTTGTGGTTAAATTCAATAAAATAATAAGTCTTAAAAGGGGAGGAAATGGTATTAAAGCCACTAGTTTAAGTGAGGTATCAGGTGAAAGGGTTATGGCTAAGCTAAGCTTGAATTTCAGAAAAGTGATTTGATGAGTAGGCAGAGGGAACCTGGGAATTAGTGTTAAGACACTCCGTTCTCCACTTTCCATTCCATTCCATGATTTTAGAGACATTGGAGAGGAGTGCAGGTTGGGTAGACGCCTCGTTTTGCCTCGTTATCAGAGTTAGGAAATAAAAATAATATACATGTAATTTACTCGAGTGGGATCTCGATTAAACCCACAACTTGTCGCGTTTACAGTCGCACGCTTATGCCCTTGCGCCACTGGTCAATTACGTTAATCCAATGTGCCATTATTGCTAGTAACTTACTTGTCTCTCTTATTTATCACAAATAATTTTCTCCCAAACAATTTCCAGAAATTATAAAATTTTGTGATATAATGTTTTTCTTTTTCAGATTTACGGCAATTGGTTATTTAATGTAGCTGCAACAATAATTCTACCAACTTGGATACTATTCTGGCAAATACTGTGTAATAGAGTTGCTATTTAAATAAATTATTTATTTTTTGTTCGATAGATTGTATTTAATTTGGTGTTGCCATCCCAAAGATTTTCAATAAAATATTAATAAAAAAATATTTATTGTTTTATTTATTTTTTGTCTTTATTCATCGTTAATGCATACAAATATTAAACGCTGAGTCAGTATATTCGCAAGATAAAGATTGTTTGTTTATTGCCCTGAGTTGATTATTTTTAGGCATTAGAAAAAAATATTCAACTTTACATCGTAATGTTTTGTACAGCATCACGCTGTATCATCATAAACAATCTTATTTAATATTTTCGACTATATGCACAAGCATTCAACTTTTTTGGCACAATGTTGATCCTAAATAGGTTTTTACATTTTTCGGAGAGGAAAAACATGTCAAACAACATAAGAAATATGAGATGACGAAAAAAAAACTCATAAAAAAATTATAACTTTCATAGAAATAATAAAACTACTCAACAATAAATAATTAGTACAAAACGAAAAAGCCAAAGAACTCCATCCTCTCACGCACACCACAAAAATAAAACAAAACATGCCATTCAAAATGGCGCCATTGTTTTGACAATTGCCAAGCACGTGTCGCAGAATAAGCCATAATATTTGAACTGCTCATTCCTCTAAGTCAAACTTTTTCTTATTACATTATTAGATAAGATAATGTGTTTATTGTCACGCAATGGCGCTCTGGTCGTAAGTTGTTTTTTCCAGCTGATTAAGAAATATTATATTGTATCTTAGGAAAGAAAAATATTTTAACGTATAAAAAATTGAATGTAGCAGGATTTGAACCAAAATCGTCCAAGATTTTTTTACGACTTCTGTAAAAAAAGGAGGTTATCAATTCGACCGTATTTTTTAAACGTTTATTACCTCATTACTTTTGTAGTTCAAGAAATTCTTTCAATAAAATATAAATATTTTACCTATCAGTAATGTTTAAGTAATATAATTATTTCCCAACGCTCGTTTGCCTTGTCTTTTTCCAGAAAAAAAAGGTAAAAACTACTTAATTGTTTTGAATTATGCTCATAAATAAAAGCATGCAGTATAATTATAGGTACATATAACATCTTATCATCAAATTATTAATTTCCAAGAATAATAAATTTCATAGTAAAAACTGTCATTTAAGCATTACACTTTATAAAATATATAAACATAATTAGGTATAATTAAAACAGTAAAATCGTAAAAACTAAATGATAATAATATAATGTTTTATTAAACAATGACTCCTTTTTAGGGTTCCGCATCCAGAAGGTACAATAAGACCCTATTACTAAGACCCCCGTGTCCGTTCGTCTGTCTGTCTCTCTGTCTATCATCAGGCTATATGTCATGAATCAAGACAGTTAGATAAAAATGTTACAAATGATGTATTTATTTCTGTTACCACTATAATAACACAAACCAAACAAGAACAAAATAAATATTTAAGGGGATTAATCCAACAAAAGTAACTAATGTTTTGCCATTTTCATAGATACGTACGGAACCCTTCGTGCATGACCCCGACTTTCATTTGGCTGGTGCCTAATTAACATTTAGCTAATAAGCAACTTTACGCTTTTTCACGCACAGCAGGATTGGCAGATAGCAGCTACTGTTAAAACACTCCATTTAGCTTCACACTATATCTTGCACATATTAGGTTCCGTAGAGGGACCCGGGAACCTTGTGTTAAGACACTCCTTTACCATTAAGGCACTTCCATTCCCCACTTTCTGCCGATTTCTAGAAGTATTGCGGAACTCAACATCGCGTTATTACTCCTTACCTATAATATATTTCGTTAATTGAACGAAGTCATCATGACTTTTAATTTTACTTCCTACGCTAATCTTTCACTTAAAGACTCTACTGCTGGAAACTGTACTTAACATATGAAAAACATTTTAAAAATATAGCTTGATATTTCTTTGGTGAAAAAAAAAACAACACTTTTACGTATTTTCCCGCCTGGTTAGCCAGAAGGACTTAGAGTTCAAACTCTCTATTTTCACATTCTTCCATTTCACACTTTTAAGCCGTTTATGGGATAAGACAAACAGACAACACTTTTAAAAAGCAGTGCAAAGCAATGCCCTATAGAGACGGGGACGGCAGCGTTCTAAATGGGAACAGAATATCTTAACACTAGGTTCCTAGGTCCCCTTTGCTTAACCTGCTGTGTGCGCGATACGGCGTGAAGCTAAAAAAAAGGGAAATTCCTTTTTTTTTTGCGTCATCATTGTGGTAGACAATAATATTATGAACGTATAATTCGTCGCCTGCGTTTTATAGAGGATTAGTAAGTAGTGTTGAAAGTCATGATGACATATTATATTTAGAAAACATTATAAAAAAAAAATAGTAAATTACTTTAGTATTTAAAGCAATAACACTCGAGTTAAATAACAAAAATATTAAGGTATAAAAGGTTTTAAAATTATTAGTTTTAGATCTATCTACGAGCTTTTACGGAAACTTTAAATTGAAAATTACTATTAGTACATTATTAATCTTGCCATAAATATTGTTATAAAGAAATACATTTTTTTATTGTACGTAGCATTTATTACTATTACAATTTTTTTCATACATTAATATAAAACTATTAAAATATATAAAGCTTATTCGAAGTGGTCTCCATTGTCTGCAAATTGCAATACAGTCGTTTAAACATTGAGATCTGTTATCAATAACAGCATGCACTCTTTTTATGGGAAAATCCTTCACTGCCACATATGAATTGTTTTAGGGATTCCAAATTATCATGGCATTTAAAGCGAGCTTTACTCTCTTAAACTGACCATAAATTATAGTCCAGCCACGGCCACGCTTCAGCAAGATTGAGTGGATCTTTATGAGCTGGCTCCCGAATCTTGCTGAAAGCACAACTATTGGTTATTGGTGTTGAATCATGGCATTGTTAAGGGACTTAGCTAACTTCTAACAAATGTGGTATCTTGATACACTTATGCCGATGTTTTCATACTTTTATGGGAAAAATATGGCCGAGTCACTCCTACATAGCTAAACCACCATTGAATTCGGATAAGAGCTTTTTTACAACTTTAAGTACGTGACATTGTTCTGGTTGGTATGTTCGTGCAACGAGATGGAAACTTTTGCTTTTGGACAGAATTTCTTCGAATTGTTTCCCTCAATGCTTTTGTACGAGCACTACGGGGACAGTCAGATCTCTTACGTCACAATCAGAGGACGTTTTATTCTAGGTACCTACCTACCAACAGCCCGGAACAGAAACATTTGACAAATACCAAGCGTATGGGTGATTTTAAAAGTTGTATTTGTCTCCATATCTACGAGTAAGTTAAGTAATGCAATCACAGCGATTCGGTTCTCTTTATCACCCCACTCCATTTTAATATCACAGAATATTTTGGAATATATTGGTGTGAAAATAAGAAATCCAATGAACAATAATGTAAAAATAACAGAGTCCAAATTCAAAAGTAATATTTTGTTTATTTTTATTTTTAACGGTAGGTAGTTACGACCAGACTCAGTATAATAAATTTATATAAATATGTACTCTTCCTAAATATTGCTTACTTCTTCGTGACTCGGCTTTATGATAAGGTAATAATAAAAAAGATTTGCATTTTATACTCCATAAACGTTAGTTTCAATATAATATTTAAATAAACAGTAATTTAAATTTATAGAAACAGCCTAAGATATATATTATCAAAGAGGCCGTCCATTAATCACGTAATTTTTTAACCCCTCCCCTCCACTGTGATGATACCGGAGAGGTTAAAAAAATACGTATATTTTTAGACCTGTAAAGTAACATGAGCAAATTATTTTCATCATTTTGAGAAAGTGCAAGCGCTACGCAGCTGTATGAGAGGATGTCACCAGCGGCAAGGGCGCCCTACGCGCGACTCGGACCTAGGCTTGCGGCCGTAAACACATCGTTGAACTATTTTAGTTTTATATTTTCTCGAAAATTATGCGTCCAAATTAAATACTATAAAAGCAGAAGCTTATCTTCATAAAATTTCCTTGATAATGGAATAAGTTTCGCTATCCATGTCAAATAAATACCGGTGAAATATCACCTAGCACTTCTCAATTATTTTTTGTCACAAAATATCTTATTGTGAGTTATTTATAAGAACTCTTTTTAAAACTAATAAAATACAACATTTATGTCGCAATATACTGACATATTTAATTATTTTTACAACGCCAGCATTTAAAGTTATTAGACAGCATTCATTATTCTATTTATTTATATGCACTTCTGCGAAATGTAGCTTTCATACAAAACAAAAAAGTAACTCGGACCAGTAGATCCAGGGACCTTAGCTTTTAAACAAGCAAACAACTTCTTCCGCTTTGATATATTAGTATAGATTTCCAGAATAAATGGTAATGTACTAACAATAGTGTTAGTTTAAATGAACGGAAATAATAAATTAGCTACTTGAAAATTAATTTTAAAATTATTTTCGTGTTATATAGCTCTAAGGTTTTTCCAATTAATGTACAGCAGGGTAAGCATAGGAAATCTTTTAGATTATAAGACGAATGTCTTGGGTTTAAAAGTGGGTAACGGAATCTTTCCCTATTTTCCACCACCACATATGAAAACAATGCAAATGTAAAGGCTGCGCTGCGCCACGACGCGACGGCCAAAATATGTATACAAGGTGTTTTTATTGCGTAAATCTTACGTATTATAAAATCTTACTCTTATTATAAATTAACAGCATATCTTAGTTATTTATATCACATAACACTACTATTACTCACATTGTCAAACACATCTTAACCATATCAATACAATAAAATGACAAGTTGGTCGACGTCTTCCCTAATATTAAAAAGGTGATTTAAAAATCGAGTACAGTTTAAATGATGCCCTAAAAGCAACAAGTGCTACAGTTTTGGACTATATCTTAAATATATTTTTGGACTATATCATATAATATTTGGACTATATAACACATATTGTGTTTTGAGTTTTCGAAGTAATCATGGCGATTTTGTTTCAAGTACTCGCTACTGGCATCAGTAAGTTGCATTTTTTTAGAATGTTTTAGTTTTACTCTGTTTTATTTCTTATGGCTTTGGATGGTTTCTGAAAACTGTTTTGAATTAGAAATGTTTTGTAAGTTTAAGCCCGCAGGGCAGCTTGTGTGATCTGAGACCTCCAGTAGGAATTTGTTATTTATCTCCCTCCTCCTCCTCCTCTAACTTGCCTTGATTGGCCGGCAGAGTTTAGCGCAAGCGCTACATGTTGCATTCGAGACATTACGTCCCTTTATGGGGACGTGATGTCTCGTGACTCGTCTTCCACTAGATGGGCTTTATGGGGCCCATCTATTGGAAATCGAGTCACCCAATTAATTTGAGACTTTTGTAAAGGCCAGTCCATCAAAATTCGTTCCAAAGTCCTACTTTAGATTTCTATATTTTCCATAATTCTTACGCGTTAATCGGCAACCATATCTGTGCATAGTATTTTTTTTTCATATTTTCTAAGGAACCTACTTGTTGGACTTTTGATTGGTTCACTTGAACCCGAGATCCTCACAAAAAAAAGACACAACCATAAAAATATATTAGGTGATTTCTCTGATTGTATCATTTATCGTGTATTATCTTTAAAATCAACATAAAGTAAAATAATACGTAACTCATGGCAAACTTTTCTCTGCCTATCTTATAAAATACCGGTAGCTTTATGCCCACATAATAGAGAAACAAATGCCGCGCTCAAAATAAAAACAATAAAACATAATCGATACATCGGCCAGTCGTGGCGCAGGGGCACAAGCGTGTGACTGTAAACGCTGGTGTGGGTTCGATTCCTGCTTGAGGAAATGAAATAGGTAATATTTTAATTTTTTCGACGTTGAGTCCATCCACTCAACACGCAATGCCTACAGAAATCGGCAGAAAGTGGGGAGCAGAGACTCTTAATACTAGGCTCCCTCTGCTTATTCTGTTGTAAGATACAGCGTGAAACTGCGAGAGAAAACATTCATCATTATTTCATTAGTTTATTGTGAGACACAATTCCACTGCTGGAAATATGTCAATTTATTATTATTTATTACAGTCAGCTTCATCTGCATGACAATGGGCATCATGTATTCCTGGCCTTCCTCGACTCTAACGCTCTTCGGTTCTCCCAATACTACGCTAAACAGGGTTATGACTGAAAACGAGTTATCACTACTTGGCAGTATATCATCGATTAGTGGTTTAGTAATCACTCCTTTCTCCGGATATTTGTTAGACCTTCTGGGTCGGAAACGATCATGTATAATTTTTTATATGGCACAAGTTGTAAGTATCTCTAAGCTTGTACTAATATTGTTTCACGTGTAATATACTTCACGCCACTTAACACACAATATCTTTAGAATTCAGTGCTCCCTAGAAAAAGGAATATTTTAACACTAGGCTATCTCTACTTTCTCTGAATAAAAAAAAATACACATAATTATATGAATAAAATGTAACAACCACGTTGCGGAAGCGTAACATATGCTGCCATAAAACATCAGATCAAGGTTATCTCCAAAATAATCTAATCAAATCTAATTAAATATTTTATATAATTGTAGATTTGATTACCACTCGAGAAAATGAACTATTTCCATTTCCTAGTCCTGGTAAGAAGGTAAAGCGCTGTGTGGAATTGAAACACTCTGCACGCAGTGTCTCGAATTTGATCTAGATGGGTTACTAAAAATGTTTTTGTTAGGTCGGAAACATTAAGATCACACTCGTATTGTAGCTAAGTAATTACTAAATATTCTTGAAACGTATTACTCCATATATACATAACACGCAATGCTTCGATTCTGGCAAAGTGGTGAGAATGGAACCTTGACACTCAAATCTAACTCAGTAAGCTCTAAGCTAAAGCTCAAAACAGAAAGAAACATAAACTAAAAGATTTTTATCATTTTTCAGGCATGCTGGGTGATAGTGGTAGCATCAAACAAGGTGGAGGCAATTTTATTCGCAATGTTCCTGTCGGGGCTGACTGCCAGCATGCTACTGGTAGTACCCATATACGTTAGTGAATTCTGCGAGGAGTCCATACGAGGTTCTATGACATCGTTTTCTATGATATTCTTCGGGATTGGGATGCTCGTATCCTATTTATTGGGAGGTCTTCTGGAGTATAAGATGATGAACTATATATGCTTGACGCTGACAATTATTGGTGTTACTCTGTTAAGTTTTATGAAAGATTCTCCTTTATATTTGATGACCATTGGAAAAGATAAGGTAATTTATAGTAAAATTCATATATTGTACAAATCACTTTAGAGTTTTGTATTTATGCTTTATTTTATGCTTAAACACGGCTAAAATCTTAATCGTTATATCAATATACAATTATGGTTGAAAATGAAATTTACCAGTTAATAAATACTATTTTTAACTTTTTTAATAATTCTGTTTGTTTTTACAAAAAAGGCCATTTCGGATACGTGATTTATTTTTGTTTTTTAGGAAGCAGCACAGGCGATAGCATTTTACAGAAGTTTAAAAGTAGATTCAAAAGAGGTACTTGAAGAGGTGCAAACTATAAGAGAACTTCTGAATGAAGAACCTAATGCTGATGGTACTTTATAAAAAATAATAATACATTTTTATTATTAATTATTCTTAATCGAAATAATCTTATCTAAAAATGTGTTTCCAGAAATACCTCAAGAGGAAGAAAAAGGCTTGAAAGCGGGTGAAGCTCCAAAGAAGAAGTTATCATCGTGGCAATATTTGAGTACGTTTCTAGCATATTATTGCTTAAATAATATAATTATATATTATATATTACAATTGAAAATACTTTCAAATCGTCGAAAGCTATCACTGGCTCGAAAGACAGTTCTATCTACTGAGAGTCGGTATTTATATAAAACCTGTACGCTGTGTCGTTCAATTTGCTTAAAATTAAAACCATCACTATATCTGACTGAGACTATGTGGTATTATATGTGCATTTCCCCTTTCTGGTAACAAAAAAAAGTTAGTAAGTTTCACTCAACACACAATGTCCCAAAAATTGGACGGGTCTGTCTTGCCATAAGCGAAAAGCGTAAAAAATCTTTATTTTATGAGTTTCAATTGTATTTTATTTTTAAAATTACAGAAAAATCCAAAGCTAGCCAACGTGCCCTAATCATATGCATAGTGCTGTACACAGCCTCCATGTTCCAAGGGTTCGTAGTAGTACAAGTGTATGCTGAACCACTGTTCGCGAAGGCCATACCTAATCTATCACCTACCATATCGAGTGTCATACTTGGTATAGTGGCAGTCGTTGCTGGTTTTATTAGCGCTTACTTCGTCGATTGGTGTGGGAGGCGTGTAAGTATAATTATTATTAAATATATATTTTTAATTATGATATCGTATGTACATATACATATATGTAATGTGTGGGAATCGAACTCGAATCGAGGGATCGAGTGGACATGAATTATTTTCTCCACTTTGCCAGGCAAAGTGCGTTGAGCGTGTGTAAGTAAAATATCTCAAACTGTTTTATTTTAGAAAAAATACAATTTTATTTAAATAAAATAAGTTTTACTAAAACCAGTACTTAACGAATGCTGCTTTAAGAATGGAAGGTAGGTAGTGTAGGTAGTGTAGTCATTCCACTACCTAAGTGGAATGATTATTCCATTTTTTTTTTGTTTTGTTCGACTGGACTTTATTGCTGTTGACACGAACTGGTCTTAACAGCGTTGGGCGTGGGCGGGGTGGGGCGGGAATAGCTCCCCCTGAGTGCCTTATTCCCCAGGTTTGTCGGCTTTTATACAAATGTCCCCACTCTGGTGGCAAGTCTCCCACGAAGCTTAGGTTCACATGGAGTTTTGCATGTAGCATAGTAGGTAGGGAACTATCAGCTATCTCTACTTTTTCGAATATTTCATGACGCAACGCGCGCAACTTGTCTGTACATAGGAGATATATAAAAAAATATATCTGGCGACATCCATTAATGTAATAGAACCTAAAATATTTTTTTCAGCCTCTAATGATCTATGGATCATTGGTCACTGGAGTATTTTGTGTTTTACTTGGGCTTCAAATACAATTGCAACTGGGACCACACTGGGTCACTTTTATTCTAATGAATATGTACTGCGTCGCTTTTACCATTGGGGCTGGTAATGTGCCATACATTATTGCTGCTGAAGTTTTTATGCCTGAAGTAAGTATTAGGGAAGTTATATATTAGTTGATAACAAGTAAGAATAAAGGGACGGGGGGAGGGGGGTGGGGGGCGCTGGTATTTTAGTAATTATGTATAAATAAAATTAAAAGGGAAATGATTATTACAAGTAAAACGTGTGAAGATAAAAAAAATATATGTGATACAAGAGTGAAAAAAAATTCATGAAAAGAATGGTTCAGTTTTGTGAATTATATCAAATTATTTTTTAAACACTCATCACAAGAAAATATCAAACTGTATATAGGGATCAGTTATATTAAAATTATAACTGATCCCTAATTGAGAAAATCTGTCATGTCAAAAGTGATTAGGTATAAGTATTTTTGCTCCTCTTTATAAGAAACCAACCAGATTTCCATTATAGGAAATCCTTAATATTTTTATTTCCTCGCTCCCGTGAAGAGGCAAAGCGTGGTATTGAGTTCCGCCACTCAACACGCAAAGCCTCAAAATTAGAGTGTCAATAAATGTTTTAATTTTCAGGTAAAGAGTTTGGCATCGATGATTTCAATTGAATGGTCCTTCTTTTGTGGTTTTGTAGAGTTATTCATTTTCAATCCTTTGCTTAATGCCTTAGGTAAGTACAAAAAGAAATAATATTAGATAATTAGAAATATTCTATTAAATTAGCTATTTGGCTTAAATAGACAGAGAAGAAAAACTTTCAACGTGATTAGATATGAAGATTTTAAATTAACTTACAATGTTAATAATTTGAGGCCAGTCGTGGCGCAGGGGCGCGAGCGTGTGACTATCAGCTCGACAGTTTCAGGGTGACCCACAACCCACCACCATTCAATAAAATATTTAATGTTCGCGTCCCCGATCTTGTAATAAGGCAAAGCACGACGTTGAATCCCGCCACTTAACAGTTTACAGAAAAGTTACAGCAAGTTACAGCAAAGTTTACAGAATGCGAGGAACAAACATTAAATTTTAAATTGTTAAAATATTCCGTTTCTCAATTTCTCTCTGATTTTCGAGACATTGCGTTTTTATCGAATCCATCGCGCTTATACGTCACGACGACCACATTCTGTTCAACTTAAAACATTAACTGTTCTTTTCCCAGGTCTCGGTCCACTGTTCTACATTTTTGCAGCATTCTGCGTTCTATCAGCAGTTTTCACATACTTCTTCCTACCAGAAACTAAAGGACTACCTGTGAATATGATACAAAAAGTTTTCTCCAAAAGGGCAATATAAGCTTTAAATTTCCTTATATTGGTTTAGAATTTTAATAAAAGTTACTACATACTGAAAATGTAACCACACAGATGGAAACTGTGATGCCTAATGGAATAAAGATCTCTCTCTATCTCTATCTTTTATCCCATACCGGGATGATAGAATACCTGCCTATATTATCTAAATTCTATTATACGGGCTCTAATAGTATATTCTTGGTAGGTACTATCCAGATGTACCCAGAATGTGCATTATCCAGGATTTCTGGGTGCATCATCCAATAATTTTACTCTGGATAAAGTAATTATGGCTCGGATTATTTTACGTTATTTCTAAATAATTCAGTTATGCCACAAAATTGGACTATTTCCTTAAGATACATTTGTCAAATATTTTATTAATATGCAATTGTATTTTTTTTCTATTCTAAATATAAATTTATAATTTATTTTATTTTTAAATACATAGATATGAATAATTTTTATTTTATTCAAGAAGACTTATCTCTATGAGGTAAGCTGCTCTAATAATATTCATAATGGATATTTTCTTGATTTATAAATATATTATTTTTTTTACATAAAAGTTGTCTTGTTTTCATTTTTATATTCCTTCATAATAACATAAGATAAATAAATTAAGTTTTAATTACCAAACATTGTTATTTCATTTGAAGATACTCCCGGGGGGTAGTAAGACTTTAATGAAAATTAAAAAGAAAAAAGTCTAGAATAATACTTAGCAATTACACCATTGAAATAGGTTTATACGCACATAAACAAGTACTCGTATATACCGAAATAGAAGGGTTAACAGTCGGTCAATATAATGTTTACAGGGCTTTACCTCTAAACATTATATTGACCGTGAGAATATTTAATCGGTTGAAGAACTTGACTTGTAGTTCGTCGATCGATTCTTTTATTTGTACGTTATGCCATTTGGTCGAATTGATTGAAGCAAAAATCTAAATTGTTCAATTTGCTGGGTCTCTACAAAAACGAACAAACATACAAACATAGCCTGATAAACACATTACCCTCTTTTGCCTCGCGCAGTCGGATATAAATACACATTCTATATCAAAAAATAACACGTAATTTCGCAACAAATAGTTATTTAATAAACCTAAGCATGACTAACGCCATACAAAACGCTTATATAATTAAAGTTTTGATTAAATAAAAATATCATTATTTTTTACTGTCTGATTATGAACCGTTTACAATGTTTGATGAGACATTATCAGACACCTAATACAAAAGTACTTTATTTGTAGACTAGTAACGTAAATCTTGATATCCAGTGAAAGTTATCTAAATAATGTGATTTTTTTTATAAATGAGCTTAGGATTTTTATTATTAATATTATAGGTTTGACTTTCGGATTTACGCGGCGTTTTTTACTAATTTTGGTAATTTTTATAGCAATTTGTTATATTAATGTTGTATATCAGCTTCACGCAGTATCCCGCACGCGGCAGGGTAAGCAGAGGGAACCTAATGTTAAGACATTCCGTTCCCCAGTTTCCGACGAATTCTGGAGGTATTGTATTTTGAGTGGCGGAGCTGAACATCGCATATTAATGTTGTCCTTTTCGATATGTTTATTGTATTACTCGATAGACTTTTAGTGGCTTGTTTCTATATTTTTTTCTACATCCAATATATTTTCCTAAAATAAGTTTCTTAATGCACGATAAATATTGTATATTGAGGGTACATCCACAGTGTTAATTGAGCTACATGTCAGGATTGATACGGGGTTCAAAATAAGTGTAAGTGAAAAAAATGTTATATACCGTATGTGGCTATAAACATCATACGTAAAAACAGTGTTGGTTGGCAAATTGTAAATATAAAAATTGTAATATAAATAGTCATTTGCGTCGAATTTGCGTAGAAAAAAATAATTTTATCACAAACAAGAGTATGCATGAGAACGGCGATGATATTGCAAGCATTAGCATTTGTGGCTATCGTCGCGCAGCGGATCAAGGACGTGACTGTAATGCGACGGTTGTCAGTTCGATCCCCACTCGAGGGAATGATTTCGCTTGGGTATCAAGGTAAAAGAGTGTCGTTGAGTTTTGTCAATCAACACCACATCCTCGCCTCGAAAATTTGGTAGAAAGTGGAAAACGAAGTGGTTCCCTCTGCCTAACCTGTTTCATGCGGGATTCAAAGTGAATCTGATTATATAAGTATTACAGACAAATGCGCAAATTAATTATCATTTATCGTCATGCTATATACACTTTTTAAGCCTGAAAATAAATTAAGACGGTCGTTGTAAGGACAATTGTGAGTTCGATGCCCACTTCTAGGAATATATGGAATTATGTTTAAATTATTTTCATGTCCTCAATCAAAATGTATATTATGTTATTGAAAATAGGGAACGCTGTGTCTTAACACTAGGTTCTCTCTGCCTACTGGTGAAGTTTATTCTTTCGCTTTTTACAAATTAATATTTCAATATTTATATGTTCTTACAACAATGAAGCCAGTCATGTCTTAGGGGCACACGCGTAAATCTATAAACGGGTCCTGGGTTGATTTACCAATCGACGATATGAAATATTTTATAATTTATTTTCCTGAAAATATTAACACGGGGTACACCCTCCAGAATTCGGTGGTAAATGAAAAACTGAAGTAGAAACCGATTCCCAGGTTAAATCTGGCTAATGCTATGAGCAGGATAGAGCTTACAGCTAAAAATAAAGCAGCTATACAATTTATTTCACATAACAAGGTAGGCATTTTCCTCTGAATTCTAAAGGCATTGAGTATTGAGTAGTCCATGCAACACCATGCTTTGCTTCGTTACCAAAGCGAAGACATGAGAAACATTTCATTCCCACGAGTAGGAAGGAATTGTACCTACAAAAATCGCGTTTACAGTTGCACGCTTGTGCCCTTGCGCCATGATGGCCTTATTTACTTATATTGCTTGTTGAGTGACGGAACTCAACGCAGCCTTTTCTCTATCAGAGCAAAAATGAAAATAATTCAAATATTCCCCCCGAGAGGAAATCAAAACCGCCGCGTTTCAACACACTCGCGCCGTCCCGCAGCGCTACGACGCGACGGTCTAAGTATTTATTCAAGATTTTTTTTATTGCAAAAAAAAAAAAGATTATAAAATTTAAATCCAATTATAAATATCTGTATTTTATAAAAATAATTTACCTCACGTAGCAGGCAAATCGTCACATCGTCAAACACGAGAGGTGTAAACCGTATCAATACAATAAAATGACAAGATATTTGATGTTTTCTTAAATATTACGATGGTGATTTAAAAATCTACTATAGTTTAGATTATGCTCTAGGAGCAACAAGTACTCGGTTTTTGGACTTTACTGTATTGTATTTGGACTATTAAGTACAGTATATACTGTATTTTAGTTTCGTCCCTTTTTTTATTAGTCATGGCGATTTTATTTCAAGTTATGGCTACTGGCATCGGTAAGTTGAATTGTTTTGCTGAACTTTATTTTTGCGGCCAGTCGTGGTGCAGGCACTGTATAAGTGATAGGTTGTGGGTTCGTTTACCATTTGAGGCAGTGAAATATTGAATATGTCCATTTCTTCGCTCTGGTAATAAGGCAAAGCGATGCGTTAAGTTCCGCCTTTTAACAAGCAACGTTTCCAGAATTCGGTGGAAAATGGGGAACGGAAGTGTCATAATAGGTCCAGAGTGTCTTAACACTACTTTCCTAAGTTGCCTCTACCTGCCCAGCCATGTGAGGGATAAAACGCAACACCATAACACACTTAAAGTTTCGATTTGATTACTCTTCAACGATAATAGATTATTTCTATTAAAAGTTTGAGTCTTCGGTATAGAACTATTTTTTTCAGTTATAGTTTATAACGTTGTGTGTAAGTGGCGCCATCTGATGAATACTAAAACGTTAGCTCTTATTAGTTGAATAATAATATATTATTTATCTATACATAAATATTTTTTTACAGAAGGAACCTGGGAACAGAATGTTTCCGTAGAACATAATGTGTTAGAAACTTCGTTCCCAGTAAGACACGTTCGTTTCCCACCGAAATCTGGAGACATTATGTGTTGAGTAGCGGAACTCAACGGCGCACTTTGTCTCGTAACTCATTGTGGCATTATTATAATACCTATATGTTGTTGTTTTTTATTCCAGCCAGTTTCATCTGCATGACTTTGGGTGTCATGTATACCTGGCCTTCCTCGACTCTAACGCTCTTCAGTTCTCCTAACACTACCTTGAACAGAGTTATGACTGAGAACGAGTTATCACTACTTGGCAGTATATCATCGATTAGTGCGATTATAGTGACTCCTTTCTCCGGATATTTGTTGGATACTTTGGGTCGGAAACGATCCTGTATCTTGTTTTATTTGTCGCAAGTGGTCAGTATTTTTATTTAATCGTTAAGAAAAAAGATTTTTTTCGCGATTTATTTCGACAGACTAGTATTAAGTTTGGAATATTTAAATTGTAAATGAAGAAAGAGTTTTAAGATATTTTTTTATTAAGATGTTATATTCTGGATGCGATTTCCACTCAAAGTAATTAATGAAGTCCCATTGCCTCGTTCTGGTAAAGCTCAATAAGCGCGATGACGAAGGCTTTGAGTTTTGCTACTCAATGTAAAATGAGTCGAAAATCAGTTGAGTGTCCTAATACTAATTGTTAGCCTGAAATTTAAAAGAGAAATAAAAAAAATGCAAGATAATGTGTTATATAATATAACGGCCACGTTGCGGAAGCGTGTATGTACGTACTCTATGCACAAAATATGCCGCCAGATTAAGGCTATCTCTGAAACAATCTAATTCTATAAATAAATATTTTTAACAATTTCGTTTTATAACTGTGTTTGAATGAACACGCGATAGGTTGTGGGTTCGATGCACACTCGAGAAAAATAATTGCTTAATATTTTGATTCTCTCACTCTGGTATGGCAAGGGCATGAGGCAAGACGTGGTGTTAAGTAACGCCACTTAACACGCAAAGATTCCAGAAATCGGCGAAAAATGGGTAACGGAATTGGAATTACTGGGAACTGAGTGTGTTAACACTAGGAACATTTTTTTTCAGGCTTGCTGGGTGATAGTGGTAGCTTCAAACAAAGTGGAGGCCGTTTTATTCGCAATGTTCCTATCGGGCTTGACTGGGTGCATGTTACTGATAGTTCCAATATACGTTGGTGAATTCTGCGAGGAGTCCATACGAGGTTCTATGACATCCCTTTCTATGATATTCTACGGAATTGGGATGCTCGTATCCTATGCCTTGGGAGGACTTCTGGAATATAAGATGATGAACTATATATGCCTGACGCTGACTATTATTGGTGTTACTCTGTTGAGTTTTATGAAAGATTCTCCTATATATTTGATGCAAATAGGAAAGGAAAAGGTAATTTTTTAGTTGAATTATTTATATTGTCAACACACTATGCCTCAAGAATTCTTCGGTAAGTGGGGAACGGAAGGTATCTTAACACTAGGTTTCTTCTGTCTATCCTAGTTCTCAATTCCATGGTTTAGTAATAGATAAAAATTAATAATTACTGTTTTAAACGTTCAAAAGAATTACTATTATTCTTTCTCTTTTTTTCCAAAGGGCAATTTTAAATATATATGTATGCATAAGATCGATTGAGAGTGATCGAACAGGAAGTGACTTCTGTTAACAAGGCAAAAATGGCGTTAAATTACGCTATTTGATATGCAATGTTTAGAAAAATTTGCGACAAGAGGGAAACTTGGAGTTTTCACGCTAGGTTTCCTCTGTCTATCCTGTATACCTAAAAATCAAAGAAAAAAAAATTGTAAGTTATTTCATTGTTTTTATTTTTCTACTTTTAGAAAGCAGCACAAGCCATAGCTTTTTACCGAAGCTCGAAAGTTGATTCAAAAGTGGTAGAGGAAGAGATGCGAACCATAAGACAACTATTAAATGAAGAACCAAATGCAACTGGTAATCTATAGATACATATAAAACTTTGTTACTGAGTGACTGACTGGCAATGCATAGATGAAACTATTGGACTTGAAAGTTAAAATTAAGCATTTAAAATTGAGTCAGACGAGGAACGAAACAGGAATATTCAAAATATGGACGTGAATGGAAAAATGAGATTCGTTTTTTTTTATTTTCCAATTTATTTCTTAAAATCCACGTCCACACAAACAAAATTAAACGAAATTGAAGCGATGACTAGTATATTGTGATTGCCAATAAAAAATACAATATTTTAACAATACTAACTTTTTTTTTTCAGAAACACCACAAGGAGAAGAAGAAAAGGGTTTGAAAACGGATGAAGCTCCTAAGAAGAACTTATCATCGTGGCAATACTTGAGTACGTGAACTCGTATAGCTTATTTTTTTTAATTTTACACTGAGTAATTATTCCAGATATAGTAGGCAGATATAGTAATCTAGTGAGTGTTAAGACATTCCGTTCCCCAAGCAACACACCTGGTCATAACACCATCCTCGTTCTTGGTATTAGTGCGAGGAGGAGGAGGAGGACCAGTTTTATAATACTTTCAAAAAATTTTGTAATATTTAGTTTTTACTCTTGTTTACAGAAAAGTCAAAAGCAAGCCAACGTGCCCTAGTCATATGCATACTGCTGTACACAGCCTCCATGTTCCAAGGGTTCGTGGTAGTACAGGTGTATGCTGAACCAGTGTTCGCGAAGGCCATACCTAATCTATCACCTACCATATCGACGGTCATACTTGGTGTGGTGTCAGTGGTTGCTGGCTTGTTCAGTGCTTACTTCATTGATTGGTTTGGAAGACGAGTAAGTATGATGTATTATTAAAAAATATTAAAAAATACCGTCGTAGTATATCGGACAATGGAGTGTATTTTCAAATATCGTCTAATCTAGAAATATTCCAGATTTCAACTAATACAAAAATTAACCGATTTAATGAGCTTGGACCTAATTGTCATAATTAATTAATAGTGACTTTTATGTTGTTTATAAAATATATGACATTCTTTTCAGCCCCTTATGATGTATGGATCATTAGTCACTGGTGTGTTTTGTGTTTTACTTGGGCTTCAAATACACTTGCAACTGGGACCACACTGGATCACTTTTATTCTGATAAACTTGTACTGCGTCGCTTTCGTAGTTGGCGCTGGTACTGTGCCATACGTTATTGCTGCTGAAGTGTTTATGCCTGAAGTAAGTACTAGAGGAGGAAATAATCACATGCTCTTTAGTTACATTTAATTAAATTTTCAAAACAGTATCCCGGTATTGATATAATTATTTGACATTTTTCGTTTCTATTTGACACCTATTAGTTTCAAATGATGTCATATAACCATTGATTATATCCATAATAAATAGTCATAAAATATTTTAATTAGAAGCAGTACTTTCCGAGATAAGGGACTTCAATAAAATAAACTCTTCAGCTTTATAACATTAAGTGAAGGCAGATATAAAAAATTGACCTTCGCAACATTTGGAAACATACTTTTCTAGTGCTTTATCCAATACATATATCCATAATAAATACATTAAAATCAGGTCTAGTGAGTTTATAAAGTTTCAAGAAAAATCTGCAGAATGATAATAAATGATTTAATTTTCAGGTAAAGAGTTTGGCGTCGATGATATCAATAGAATGGTGCTTCCTGTGTGGTTTTGTAGAATTGTTCATATTCAATCCTCTGGTTAAAACATTGGGTAAGTACAAAATTTGGCTGGTAGCTTACTAAATCTATACTTATTATGAAAGCCAGTATTTACAGGTCGTAGTAGTTCAGGAAAAAAATCTAAAAAATACACATTTATAGTTTAATCCCATAAAATAATAGTGCCTAAGCTACCTGAATTTCAGAAAAAAGCTCGAAACGTCCAATTTTCGTACGGAACTCTTGTCCGGTTTTTTCATTTTTCTTATGCTTCCCGCTGTATCTTGCATATAGCAGGGTAGGCAAAAGAAATTCCAGTGTTTTCTCCATTCTCCACGCACCGTTTTATTTTCAAGTTGGGTTGGGTATTTCCTTGAGTGTCGAAAATCAACGCTGTACTTTATCATGTTATCAGAGCAAGAAAATGAAAATAATTCATTCCCTCACATAGGGAGCGAATACACAATATCATGTTTATCGTCAGGGGCTGTACTGCGGTGGCCCCATACTTATCAATTTATAACATTAACTATTCTTTTCCCAGGTCTCGGTCCACTGTTCTACATATTTGCAGCATTCTCCGTTCTATCAGCGATTTTCACGTACTTCTTCCTACCAGAAACTAAAGGATTACCTGTGGATATGATACAAAAAGTTTTCTCCAAACGGGCAGTATAAACGATATATTTACTTTTATTGGTTTAGAATTTTTAGAAAAGTTATTACACAATGAAAATGTAACGACAAGGACTAAAACGATGATGTCTATTGAAATAAAAATAGAGTCACTTACTGGGATAGTAGAGTACATACAATCTGAGCATTTCTAGGGTATATCATCCATGTATTATACTCTTTATAAAGTAAATCTGGCTTATACGTTCTTTCTGGATAATTCCGTTAAAGAAAATTGAATTATTTCATTCGTTATTAATCACTATAAAACTAAAATAGTTATGTACATTTTTCTTTAATTACATATTATATTGTCTACAAGTACTATCATATTTGTACAAATAATATTACAATTTTAGAAAATCTAATATGCAATTTGCACTTGTAAATTTGTATTTTTTTTTTGTTTTTATTTAAAAATTGATAATTTATTTTATTTTTAAATACATGAATAAGAGATTAGTTCATATTAGTAAATATATTATTATCATTCAAGCATTATTTCATAAATGACGTCAGTACGACGATTATGGGCTTAAATCTCAAATATCTCAAAGATCTGAGATATTTAAAATTCGGTACAACACATACCTTCAAAAAGCGCGTCTATCTCCAGTTCAAAGGCCGTCAATGCACCAGTAGCTCCTCTTGTGTTACACGAGGTTCTGGGTGGCGGTAATGACTTACCATCTGGTGACCCGTATTGCCCTTCATGTATGTGTTTTTTAGGAACAAAATAAACAGAAATATGAAGAATTTTAAAATCAATTCGGCGCAGTCATCTACAGTTAATTTCAGGGTCAGGCCATGACGCTTGTTATATGTGATTGTTTGACCTATTTTTTATTTATTAATAAATTTGTTTTTTTATATTAAAATGTCTTGTTTTTATTTTTTATGAATAGATATTTTTATGCATTCTTCATAATAACAAAATAGAACATAGTAGCAAAATATTTTTTTTTTTTATTACCTGGTATTTCATAAGTGAAATTTCATCGTATCGTGACTATAAATGCGACGGTTCTGAGTTCGATTTCAATTAATATTTTCATTTCCTCCCTCTAGTAATAAGAAAAAGCGCAACGTTGGAAATCTGCTACTCGTAAAGAGTGCATTTACACTTAGCTCCCTCTGAATACTAGAGTAGCATAGACAGTGGCATTAGTGAATGGTGGTAAAATACTTGACGTTCAAAAAATTATACATGTTCTTATTTTCAATAAAAATATTTGACGGTGATTTTTTTTTATATAAAGATCGTGAGGTATTGTAAGCACGATGTTACAAAGCGATGTGTTGGGCTCAACTATCATCGATCATACAACGTTCCTCAAAGTGCCTTAGCTCTCTATTCTCTACCCACAAAAAAGCCAGGCATAAAGATAAAAATCACGCATCATTAGAATGTTATCTTAAAAAATATAAGAATAGTTAGGTACCTATTATAAGATTACATACTCGTATATACAGCGAATAAGTTCATGGTTTAATTGTATTTACTTTGATAATTTTCAAAATGAGATATGATGATATAATAAAGATATATTCAGTAAGAGTTAACATTAAAGAACATAATCAGGCGGGTTTTTATAGTTACTTTGATGGTATATCTTACTAAAGATTCCAATTTAAAAGATTCGTTTATTTATTTAAATAGACCTTTGTAAGCACTTTTGATTCGCCGAAAGAAATAAGTCTTCTATCGGCTCGGAAGGCAATTCTGCCTAGTAGAACTATACTATACTATACTAGTACTACACTATACTAATACACCACCCTGGAAAGGCTGTAGATACTTTTAAGTTACGTTAGGGAAATGAAAAGTTAAGTACATGAAGACAGTATAATGAGCTAAATTTTGTAAGTAATCGTTCATTAAACAAGTAAATACAGATTAATATATCAGGAATACCTTATTGACTCAAATTCACGATTGTACCAGCATAGCAGGGTAGGCAGGTTCTAGAACTAAGCATCAACAAATGCCAGACCGTTTTATCTATTATTTATATTTGTCATAGTATAAAGATATTATATAATTTTTTCAGTTTTTTATTTTTTATCTACGCAATTTACGTTAATTATAATGAATTAAGTTAATTTGAAAGATTATCCTTATCAAACACAAATATTTAAATCATTTATTAATGGTTACATTAAGCGGGAATCTTCTTTAAAGTTATTATCGCTGAATTTTTATTAGAAATGCAACTGATACATTCATTTTATAGCATACCTACATACATGTAAAAAGTGATCTCAGTTAAATACTCACTCATTCAGTATTTTTTTAAATATATGTTTTTTTTATCAATTTTTCTTTCTCTTTAATCCTGTACCAGCAGTAATAGGCTTTAATAGGCTTTAATCTGTAATAGGCAGAGAGAACCTAAATATTAAACCTGGGGCGGGCTTAAAAAGCACTACGTGGAACTCACAAGAATAAACTTCTTACTTGTCTTTCCACCTTAAATAGTCGGGCATAGAGGATCAAGCTGAAAGAGTTAAAATGATTTCGCTTAGTTTTCGGGAGCGGAGTAATTACAGAATACAAAACTCATTGTTGGTGGAAAAGTAAATAATTTAACCGCCTAAGTATTACCCGCTCATTTTTCTTTAATAAGGCTTTAAGACAGTATGGTTTTAGCTTTTCATTCGATTCAAGATATTGTTATTGATGGAACTCTATATATTATGATGGTAGTCTATATATGGTAATATATATAGAACGCTACGATCTCCGTAGGGAACCTACGATCGCGTGTTTGGTGGCGAAACTTAACGCCGCGTAACCTTATGTCTTGTTACCAGAGCGAGGGGATGTTAATAATTCATTCCCTCGAGTAGGAATCGAAGCCACAATCGTCGCGTTTACAATCAGATGTTCTGCTGCTGCTCCACGGTATCCTCAATGATTACCTAAAAGCGGAAATTATTTTACATGTATTTTATATATTCATAATATAAAACATAAAACAGCATACAAAAATAAAGCCATGGCATTACGTGTAATCTATGTTCACTTTTATTTATTTAGCATTTGTGTCGTTTTTGTGATAATTACAAGATATATTAGAAAAGATCAGTTCTCAATGTGGCAGTGAAGAAGACACATGGAGTTACACACCTGGAGTTGAAATATTCTTCTAAATGTCTATACTTCGGCAAATATGTTGCACTTTGATAAGTAAGATTTTGGTATTTAAATGTAGTCAATTTTTTTCTGTATCTCTCATATGTATGTGACTGGATAAGATCTTAGTGTTAAGACACTTTATGCTCCGCTCTCCGGCAGATTCTTCAGAATCAAGATTTAGTAAATCCATTTACAATTGTTTTTCCTTCATTCTAAATAGCAGAAGAGATAGAGATCCGCCCAGCTTTTTAAAATATGTTCAGTGGGGGAAATTAACGTCACGCTGTATATATAAAAAAAGTGCGGCAGTTGTGGAATGTAAAAAAATTATTTACTTTTCCAAGTAATGGTCCAAATCTCTGTGCCACTTTTCGCTATTTCTAGCACAATTCTTTAAAACATATTTTTTTCTAGTATGCTATCAATGCCTGAACATGAGTCTCATATATGCTTGGCCATCTTCTACACTGAAGCTCTTCACGTCTAACTTAACACCGCTCAATCGACCCATGACAGAAACTGAAATATCGCTCTTGGGCAGCCTGTCCTCCGTATCAGCCTTGTTAAGTACGCCACTATCAGCATATCTTCTGGACAAAGTGGGAAGGAAGTATTGTACAATGATTTGTGCTTTGCCTAATGTAGTAAGTATTTATATTTCTGCAATTTTCTTAAAAGTCATAAAAAATATAATTATAAAATTCCTAGTTTTCTAAATATTTGATAGCCAACATTTAAAAGCCCGTATCAGTAAACAAAAAGGATTTATAAAATTAGATTCCAGTTAAGTTGATTTCGTTTGGTTTCTAAATTAGAACAATTTTATAACTTACAAATAATTATTTTCAGTTAGCATGGGGTCTCATATCGGCATTTCCACGAGTAGAGATAATTTTACTATCTGTTTTCATCGCTGGTTTCGGTGGGTGCATGTTTTTGATTATTCCTAATTATATAAGCGAAATCTGTCAAGAAACTATACGAGGGTCTATGACATCGGGAGCCATTATTTCTTATGGATTAGGTTTAATGGTCTCTTACATTTTGGGAGGGAACCTTTCATACAATATTATGAATTATGTATCTTTGGGCATATCTGTTTTTGGTATACTATTGCTGAACATTATGAGAGAATCACCAACTTATTTGATGAAGAAAGGATTGGATCATGTGAGTAATGTTTTGTTTCCTTTTCTTTTCTGAATAGGATATTTTATAAAAAAAAACTTTATAAGGTGCATTTGATCAGTGTTTGGCTCTGAATGCTTTTGGATCCAAGTAATATATATGTAAATTAAATAAATAAGGTTAGATGGTAGGGCCAGTCCCTCTGTAAGCACGACTGTGGATTTTACTTCCACTCGGGAAATGAATCATTTCCTCGCTCTGGCAACAAAAAATGATGCGGTATTGCGAAAGTAGTATCATCACACAACGTTGCCACTGCCTACTGCCTACACGGGAAAAAACGGGAAACTATAAAAAAATATATAATAGAATTTTATACAAAATATTAAATTCTTTAACGCTCTATGGAAAAACCTTCATTTTAAGGTTGTTTTTTTATTTATCATTTGTAAAGAAAACGTAATATAAATTCTTTGTTGTGTTCGGATTTAGATAACAAATATATAAATATCACGTACACTATATTTGTGATATGGGACGTTTTAATTCATATTCACAATATTGTTTACTTAAATTAACTTTTGCATTTTTGAATCGTCGAAAGAACATAAACTGTCGGCTTCTGTATAAGCTCCAGCACTTACAAATTTCAATAGTTTATAACTTCCCCTGATCGGTAATCAAACTTGAAACTGAGCTTTTCATCAGCAAAACAATTTTATTAAGCATTTTTAATTTAGTTTTAAAGTGATATTTCGTATACAGGAGGCAGCCAAATCCATAGCGTTTTATAGATCGGAAAGTATAAGTTCTAAAGAAGTTTCAAATGAGATGGCTGTCATACGCCGAGCTTTGAATCCGGATATGGAAGATGGTATGTATTACATTATACTATTGACATTATAAGTTTGGATCAAAATCGCGGCAAAATAAATAAATTATTTTATTTGTAATTTTTTATATGTCGTTTAATAACTTCTACCGTCGTGGGGCTGTGGCACAGCCTTTGACTGTAGAAGCGATAGATGTGGGTATGATTCTGAAAAGTGCAGCGTTAAGTTCCGCCACGCAGTACCTACACGAGGTCTCGAAAATTGACCGGTGCGTGGGGGACGGTGAACACTAGTTGCCATAAGTGCCTTAATTTTTTATCTTTTAGATTCAAACATAATACATATGAATATAGTAGGTATATTCTATACTTCTAATATGTAAATGTTACTTCCCTATTGTGACATAAATATGTTGTTTACATTAGATTTATTAAATTTCTAATCTCATAGAGGAAAGTTGTACTAATCCTTCGTGTCTGTATATCTTTATATAGATGAAGTTAAGTGTTTCACAATACATCTAATCTATTGTATTGTTCATATATAAAAATGTGAAAAAAATATCGAAATGTGTTATAACAATTATAAGAGGGTTCCTATTCCCACTCGCACTTGGCTAATTTTTGGGTTACGGTTAATATAACGTCTTTTTAAAGATTAGATCCGTTCATATACGCCTGCCTACCGTGTTTATATGTACTGTATCACTTAACATTCTTGGCTCTGGTAAAGAGGCAAAGCGCAATGAGTTTCGCCACTCAACACGCTATGGGTACCGAAAGTGTGGTAATAGAAACGGAGTGTCTTAACACTAGAATCCCAGGTTCCCACTGCCTAAGCTATTGTGTACACGATGCAGCGTGAAACTAATAAAACAACATAAGTAGGTATTCTAACACTTCTGAACAGCTTAGCCAAAATGTACTATGACGTACTTACATACCTTTGACTGATAACTATTTTATTGCTACAATAAGAGGAACTATTTAAGTAAATAATTTAAAAAGATTTTTCATGTTTACTTTAAGTTTATCTTCTACATAGTAAACGGGCACATACTGTAATGCGTTATGAGTTATCATGTACACAAATAAGATTAAGTAATTTAATCTGTAAACAGACTACGAAATTTATGGCTTGAGATTTATTAACCAACGTCGTAGAAAAAGAGTATGTGGTTATGGCCAGTCTCGCTGTAAACGCGAACGAGGAGATAATTTAAAAAATAAAGATTTGGTAACAAGGGAAAACGCGGCATTGAGTTCTTCCACTCCGCGCGTAATGTCTCCTGAATCCGATGGAAAGTGGGAAATTCCCAGGTTCCCTCTGCCTACCCTGCTATGTGCGGGATATAGCGTGAAACTAAGAAAAAAATAAGAAATACTTGTAGATAGGTTAAATATGAAGTATAATATAGAATAGATACACAGAAGGTAATTAACTTATTTTCTTTTCAGATAATACAGCGGAGGAGAAGAAACTAAATCCTGAATCTCAAACTAAACAAAAACTGTCTTTACTGCAGTTTATAAGTAAGTGATATATCAATTTAAATATAAAATACTGACGCGACGGTTCTGATAAGGATTCATTCCCTTAATTATTTTTATTGCCGCGCCCTCGTAACGAGACAAAGCGAGGCATTAAGCTTCACCACTCAACACGGAATGTCTCAAAAATTAAGCGATGCATGCTTGTCTCAGAATATGTTCCTTCTGGCTACCCTGATATATGCAATATACAGTGTGAAGTTAAAAATGTATAATTTCATTTGAATTAAAATATTCACCAATTAAAATACTTTGTCCATAATTCCATATTAGTCATTCTTCGACTTATTTATTTACGAGGCATTGTCTGTAAAGTAGCGGAACTCACTACACATTTGCCCTGGTACCAGAGTGAAAAAATACAAAAGTATTAATACATAACAATTCATTCCCTCGAGTAAGAATCGAACCCTCAACAGTCGTTACAATCAGACGCTTGTTAATTTATTCTTTCATATTACTTTTTGCAGGAAAGTCCCAATCAACACGAAGAGCACTAGTAATAACCCTCGTTTTATACGTGATAGCTATCGGTCAAGGCCTGGCCATCATACAAGTGTACTCCGAACCGCTGTTTGAGGAAGCCTTACCGAATATGTCGGCAAATTTGACCAGCATATTTTTTGCCATCACGAATACTGTATCAGGAATTGTTTCCGCCTATTTATTAGATTATTGGGGACGTAGAGTAAGTATTATTACTATGTTTTTTGAAGTTGTTATTTGTTTTTTAGTTTCACGCAGTATCCCGCATACATATGGATATAAGGATAGGTGGAAAGAATCTTCCTTACTTTCTTTGGAATAATCTAATTTCCTCGCCGGTAATAAGACAAAGCGTGGCGTCGAGTTCCGATTTTTTAAACATAATACCTCGAAAATTTCTAAGCTGGACAAAAAAAACAACTAAATATCAAAATTTACCTCCTTTAAAGCCGGTCATGATCTACTCGTCAATAGCTGCCGGTTTCTGCTGTATAGCTGTCGGCACGCAGGTCCAGTTGCACTGGGGCCCGCACTGGTTGACTGCGGCGTTGATGTACGCGTTTTGCGTAACTTGCACTTGCGGTGCTGGTACTGTGCCTTACATGATGGTGGCTGAGCTGTTCCTGCCTGAGGTATGTTTGGAATTATTGGATGTTTTTGGAGAATATTTTCTATATCTAATATTAATTTTAATTAATAATAATAAAATTACAATTATTTTATTTTTCAGGTAAAAAGCGTCATGTCAATGGTAGCCGTACAGTTCGCGTGGTTCCTCAACTTCATAATACTATTTGTATTCAATCCTATAGTGGCGGCCGTTGGGTTAGGGCCATTATTTTATTTCTTCGCTTTAATAAGTGTATTTTCAACTATTTTCTGTATAAAATACTTGCCTGAAACGAATGGTTTGGCCATTGATGTTATACAAACTTTGTTAGTGCCAAAGAAAAAACTTCCCAAGTCTTAAGTTATTTTTTAATATATTTAAGTGAAAGTCCAGACTTGGCGCTGGGGCCAAGTCTGCGGGTTTTAGCCCGCTCGAGAAAGTGAAATATTTAATATTTTAATTTCCTCGCTCTGGAAACGTATCAAAGCACCGCGTTATCCTACTAAATACGCAATGCCTCGATAATTTGGCGAAAATAGGGAACGGACGTTTCTTAATGGGAACGAAGTGCCTTAACGGTTAAGGTCCTCAGGTTCCCTCTGCCTACTCTGATATACACAAGATACATCATGAAAAAAAAATAAAATGAGTTCATGAAGTGGCAGTAAAACCCCACTTAAAAAGTATTTTCATTTCCTCGCGCTAATAGCCAAAGCTCGGCGTTGAATTCCGCCGCTCAACAGGCAACGTCTCAAAAATTGATTGCGGAATGAATTGTCTCAAAACTAGGTTCTCCCTGTCTACCCTGATAGGTATGTGACAAAAAACGTAAAGTAAATATTTATATCATCCTAAAAAAACCTGAACAAAATTATAATTAAGTAAGAGTAGAATAATTTCCAATGGATGTAAATATAAATAAATTATTAGATTATATAGATTATAGATTATCTTTATTGCAGAATATAAATAATTTTATGTTATTTTTTTAACACATGACTTTTATTTACCTTTCATATTTTTTTATAATATTATCAAAGTTAAGGCTATATAATATGTATGTATATTATACTACAAATATGTACGTTTGATATAAAATTGCTAATTATTCTCGTAGCGCAGTGGCATACCTAAGCGTGTGACTGTAATTGATGGTTGTCGGATCGATTCCCCCTTGAATGATGAATGAATTATTATTTATTAACTTTCATGTCTTTGCTCAATGACTTGACAATTCGGCGGAAAGTGGGGAACGGAGTGTCTTAACCCTAGGTTACACTTCACGCTTCTGTCTACTCTGGTATATGGGGGTTGCAGCGTGAAGCTGAAAAAAAAGGTATATACAAAATAAATTAAATGTAAATAATTATGTTATTATTTTAATTACGTGTAAAATAGATATATCAATATTTTAATTAATTAATGACTTTAATACAATAACAACAGATTTAATACATATAAACAAAGAAATTACTGAGCCTTATGCGTATGATATTAAAATTGACATCGGTATGAAAAAATGTCTCTTAACTTTTATTCATAACTTCTATTGTTTTATTTTAATCGTTATTTATATTAAAATAAAATTTAAATTCAAATAACACAATTATGACATGTTAGTAATGAAGTTTCGATTGAATTTGATTCTTATATCCAAATAAAATAAAGTAGAATTTAGAATAGAAATTATTAAATGCTCAAGCGCCGATAACCGGCAGAGGAGAGCGAGGCCGATAAACTTTTGTAGTGAAGTGATCATAATATATCGATACTTTTAGTTTTATTTTTTTTAAATACATTTTATTTTATATATTTTTTTTTTAGTTTCACGTTGTATTACTTGTTGGACTAAGTGATAAGTCACTAACCACACCCATTAAGACCATTTTTCCTTCCTCACATTCCGCCGAATTCTGGTAGCATTAGTGTTAAGGAGGGGGAATTCAACGCCGCGCTTTGCCTCGTTACGGTAGTGAAGGAAAGAAAATACAAAATATGGTATACTCTCGAGTGAAAATCGTACTTACAACCACCGCTCACAATCACACGCTAGGGCCCTTGTGTCTCAACTAGCCGCTGTACGCACTGTATGTATATAAAATATTCTTTAGTCAAATAATCTTTTGCAAATACTTTTGAATCTTCTTGTACCTAAATAGCTTTGAGTTGTTAGATGAACATTATTAGCAAAAAATTTGCAAGCAACAACCGCCCAGAAACTCTAAAATTGGTCATATCTTCCGTCTCTAAAATAAAAATTCGAAATCTACTACCTTATTTTTATTAATAACTTGTCCTAATTAACGCTGGTCTTGCATTCTGTCCTTTCTTAATATTAGAAATTTTAAATATTAGAAAGTTTATCTTTATCACTTAATCTTTAACAGACTCATTTGAACTGCATGTAATCGATATCTCTTGGTTATTATCCTGATTTTGACTTATACCAATAAATCATTCAAAATTATATTTAAAAGTTTTATTTATTTTTATATGAATCATACAAGTATGATACATATAATGCTGTGGATTTAAACTTACAATAAAGTTTATTAAAATGTTCTAAAACAATAAAAAATATTTTAAAGTGCATTAGCGTACATATGATAGGATTATTTAAATATATTTGCAGTGATAAGATATGTTATTTAATATAAAGATTTGATTATGAATAATAAATTATCAACATAAAGAGAATCTTTATACTGTCAGTCTATCAGTCATTTATAATGTCAGTTTTACTATCTGATAATGAACGTACTTTGAATATTTTATACTTTGAAAAAACATAATGATGTGTAATAAAAGTATCAATCACTTTTCTATACTTATAATAAAACAGTCAAAATATTTTGTCTGTACATTTAATATTTTGAATGAAATGGATATACGGGCACTCAAAAATAATAATAAAAAGCATAAATATATTTTTTAATTTCTTCTCTGTCTGTCTGTATGTATGGTCACGCTTATCTCTATTCTCTCTAGTAATAAACAAATATATTAGACGTCATTCCATAATGACAGTTGTCAGTCAATTGTGTTTTTGAGCGGGACTAGATGGAGTGATTGGCGAAGTGATTAGTGCTGAACTGGCACGCTCGGATCGCCATAATTAAAGAACAACAACAACAACAACTAGATGGAGTGTGGAGAATGAAGCGTTTAATACTAAATTTTCTGTGTCAACATAAATTTAATAAAGTTTAAGCACATTAAGAAAAAGAGGTGTATAAGAGGACGCGGGAAAAATGTTGGTGATTATTTAAATTGATACAATAAAACTATATCTATATAGTCATAAACTTAGTAACAATAGTTTTTAAATAATGCCAATACATAAAATTGAATTATAAAAAAAAGAATAAAAAAAGGTGCGTGACCTAGCGTTTATTTTATCTAGATTAAATATAAATATTAATCTAGAGGGTATTGAACTCACAACTTCATGTATTTATTGCTTATCTTACTCCAAACAAAAATATGTGTTACGTACACGTAATGGCTGAGGCCGGCCGTGGCGCAAGGGTATAAGTATATGACTGTAAGCGCCACAGGTTGTGGGTTCGATTCCCAATCGAAGAAATGAAATATTTTATATTTTTAATTCCTTGCTGTGGTACGAGGTAAAATACAGATTAAAGTTCCGCTATACAAGATACAATCCGTCCAGAAATCGGCACGAAGTGGATCAGAAGTGTCTTAATGGGAACGAAGTGTCTTAACATTAGGTTTCGATGTTGCCTGTGCCTACCCTGCTCTCGATGGGACAAAGTGTGAAGCTCACAATTTTTCTTATCAATTATCTTTAAAAAATAATAAAATATCGATATTTAACCCACTTCACTACACAATCTAGTACACAACATCAGTACTCATTTGGGACTCAGTGTTGTGTTTTGCTAGTCTGAGTGTTAGCACGTTGTTTAGTGTAAAAGGTAATAAATATTTTTTTTTATAGTAATATAAATATAAATAATATTTCAAAGACAAATAATAATAAATTATTTACTTAAAATAGGCCAGCGAGCCGTAAGGCATTGGCATAAACGTGTGACTGTAAACGTGACATGTTATGGGTTCGTTTCCCACTCGATAAAATTAAATAATTAATATTTTCATTTCGTCGTTCCGGTAACGAGGCTTTAGGAACGGAAGAAAAAGAAGTCTCTTAATATTAGGTTCCCAGGTTCTATCTGCCTACTACGCTATATTCGGAATACATTGTGTTAAAATAAATAAATAAAAAATTAACTAACGTTAAACGACTCTACCTAAACTTGATAATTACCCTTATAGGTTGGATCCTCTCAAAAAGAACTTTACATTAAGATGCACACAACGTTCTCTTTGTCTTTCCTTCTATGAGGGGAAAAGATTGAAGCTGCAAACATTTTACTTTAACTTGAGTGGCTTGTTCTGGATTTATTTACCTTTATAGTTATTGTTAACAACATCATTCATTGTGGCAAGTCGTGGCGCAGGGCCACAAGTGTGTAAACGGAACAGGTTGTGAGTTTGATGTTTTTATTTTCTCACTTTGGTAATAAGGCAAAGCGTTGAGTACAGTTCTGCCACTCAGCTCGCATAGATAGTAAAGGAGCGCCTTGTAAAGTAGTAAAGGCTCCCTCTGCCTAAGTGCGGCAACGGATTGCATGCGGAACAGAGTGTATTAATACTAGGTTCCCATTCTTCCTCTCTTTACACAGCGTATTGCTATGTATGGGATACAGTGTGAGAAGTTAAAAAGATATATTATATTGAATTTGAAAAAGCAATATTTAGAAGAAATTCTCACATACGCATACATACAAACCTATATATGTATATAGCTAAAGTGACATTCATTCACGCCATTTGACTCCAGTCCCCTTACACTGGTATCTGCGCGTACGCAATTTAAAAAATTATAGCATCCGGTCAAACACATGTCATTGTTAGTTACGTATGGTTTTTTTTATTGTATGAAGATTATGAGATAGATTATATTTTTGTATAACAAACGTAACCGCGTTGGTTGTGGGTTCAATTCACACTCGTGGGACTGCCACTAGGTCTGCCAGTCAACATATAATATATTAAAAAATTGCCGGTCCATTGTCAACGGAGTGTCTTAGCACTTGGTTCCGTCAGTTTATCCTGCTATATACGAGAACAGTGTTAAGCTGTATTATGAAATAACATTATTTTTTGTCTCAATCGAATTAGATTCTAAATAACTTTAATAGTTTTGAAGTGTTATATAATTAGTTATTTTTAATTGCTTTTTAATAGATATTAATATTTAGTAAGATCTTCATTAAGCAGGTATATTGGTTAAGAAACGTTCCACGTGATAATTGTTTATCTCGTTATATAAGAATGAAATAGGTCAATGAATGTAATGAAACACGCCACGACCAAAGTACGTTATTTACTATGACATTTTAGTGCATATACAAACAAACTTACATACATATGTACATGTAAATCATAGAAATTCAATTGATTAAATTTTTTTTTACATTTTTTGTATTCCCGCACATGGTAAGGTTAGTTGGAACTTAGTGTTAAGACTCTCCGTTCCCATTAAGACATTTCTGTTCCCCGCTTTTTGCCAAATTGTGAAGGCATTGAGTATTAAAGTAGATAACTTTACTATGCGGAACACAACGTAAAGCTAAATCATTTCTAATAAAAAAATCATTTCAGATTCCAAAATTATGTCAACGAACTAAAAGCAAAGGAGTTATGGCGGAAAAAACAGAAGTTCGCTTCGAAGAGGCGGAGAATCGGAAATATATTATACTGACAACAATAGCTTCAACGTGCGGAATTTTACTATGGTTAGTGAAAAATTCACCGTTCCTTGGAAGCCTTATCATTGCTTCGGCGATTTATTTGATGACTGGAGATCGATATCAGTGGGTTTATATATGGAAGAAGACATTTTGTAGAGATATGCTGTAAGTATAACTTAATTGACTTAACCAACATCTTAAAGCATCTATGCAGAAGATTAAAAAATAGTAAAAATGTATCATACGAGTAGCATAGGAAACAGACAGGTAGACAGAGGGAACCTAATTTTAAGATACTTTGTTCCACACATACCACTGAATTCTTGAGGCATAGTTTGTTGAACAGAGGAATTCAACGCCACGCTTTCTCTTCTTACCACAACGAGAAAATGAAAATAGTTCATTCCCGCGAGTAGGGATCGAAACCACAACCGTCTCGTTTACAATCAGACAGACACTACCCCACTAAGCCGCAACGACCTCAACGACTCAACGACCTCTATTCTATGATATCGTATAAGTTACGCGGTGTAGAGTGCTAACGTAACCGCATAAAAGGGATCAAAGTACAGACGTATTGTATCTTATTGGGGCTTGGATTTCTATAAATACTAAGAAATATTAGTTTCTTCCAGGCATGTACATAATCTAGGCCTGTCGAGTAAATTTTATATAAATATAAGAAAATTATTTGGTTTCACCTGATTCTTCTTCATTTAACGCTAATGACTCGCTCGCGGCTTCGCCTAAAGATTTCAATTGTTTCAAAAAAAACAAAACAACCTGTGTTGATATAAATAGCATTCAGCATTACTAGCTGAAATAATATTAGTTGTATTTGTTTTATATATATATTTTAATAATATTTTGTAATATTTGTCACTATTAATTATTTTAATAATTGACCACTACGGAAACAGATTTAATGATAAAATATCTGACAATGATAAAGATTCATTTATATCTCCATTGGAATATGATCATTTTTATGTGCATACTTGTTTTAGAAAACTGGTTTCAACAGAAAACATTTATCTATGAACTTTTATATTTTTAATGGTTTATGCCTCAAATATGCTTCTTTCAAGTGAAAAACATATTTTTCTGATTGGCGAAAAAATTTTTAAAACTATACACTAATACCACATAACAGAAATACACACACACACACACACAACTTAAGATAATATTAATTGTACCAATAAAATACATTTAAATATAATATTTTTATTTAAAATAGAGATGGGCTTGAGGTCGATGTCAATTTCCCAATCGCTTAATAGCTCTTATATTATTAGTTTAATTATTATATTAGTTTAAATTGATAACCTCCAGATTGACACATCGGTTATTAGGTCACTATAATTATGCTATTAGCCATGTCTACAATAACTACTCTGAATAGGGACTGCACACAGCAGAATAGGCAGAGGAAACCTGGACCTGGAAAGGAGGCATTGCGGGTTGAGTTGCGGAGCTCAACGCTGCGCTTTGCCTCTACACTGAAGTGAAGTAATGAAAATGTAAAATTAAATAATAATATCATTTCCTCGAGTAGATTGTATACTTAATACATTGTAGACCTAGTGCTAACTAGGTTCCCAGGTTTCCCCTGCCTTGTTATCAGAATGAAAAAATGAAATTTCTCCCAGTTCTCCGAATGGGGATCGAACTCCCAACCGTCATACACTGTACTACTGCTCCATGACCGTGCGTTTTACAAATGTTACAATAAGTTTGATTTATATATGCGATTGAAATAATAATTCTCAGGATGCAGATCAAAGTTCACCATTGTTCATATAATTTATATGTACCTACATAAAAGTCTTACTGTTTATATGCAAAAAAATATATTTCCTTTATTATGAAATAAAATATGTTATTAAGGTAGTTTTATTAAAGTCTTATCTACATAAGTAAATTAACTTTAATAACGTTCAGGTTTTTAATATTCTTTGACGTAGTCATGGGCATGTGGGACAGTGTATGACTATAGTCTCGATGGTCGTGGGTTCCATTACTACTTTGGGTAATCATTATAATATATCATCATCATCATCATCATCAACAGCCGTCTTTTGTCCACTGTTGGACATAGGCCTTCCCCAGTTCTCGCCACCACACTCGATCTTCAGCTTTTCGGACCCATCCGCTTCCCGCCAATCTCTTCATATCGTCAGCCCATCTGGCAGGGGGTCGTCCCACCGGTCGTTTCGTACGGGGTCTCCACTCTACGACACGTCTGCCCCAGCGGCCGTCGGCTCTACGACAGATATGCCCCGCCCATTGCCACTTCAGCTTACCAATTCTTTGGGCTATGTCGGTAACCCTGGTTCTCCTCCGGATTTCCTCGTTTCGGATTCTATCCTTAAGAGATACACCGAGCATAGCCCGCTCCATGGCGCGCTGAGCGACTTGAAATTTGTGGACGAGGCCTTTCGTTAGAGTCCATGTCTCCGCCCCGTACGTCATGACCGGAAGAATGCACTGGTCGAATGCCCGAGATTTCAGGCATTGAGGTAGTGGCGAGTCGAAGATTTGACGAAGTTTTCCGTACGCTGCCCAGCCCAAACGTATTCTTCTGTCAGCCTCTTTGTCGAAGTTGTTCCTACCAAGTTGTATAGTTTGGCCTAGGTAGATGTATTCCTGGACAACTTCGATGCTAACATTATCGACGATAACTGGCCTTGGATCTGCAAATGAATTGAACATGACCTTAGTCTTATCCAAGTTCATTCCCAGACCCACCCGTCTGGAAGAAACACTCAGGCTTTGCAGCATCTCCGTTAACTCATGCAGCGATTCGGCCATTACAACGATGTCGTCAGCAAATCGAAGGTGTGAAATGTATTCTCCGTTGATATTAATACCCTGCCCACTCCAGTCCAGTGTTTTGAAGACATCCTCTAAAGCGTTAGTAAACAGTTTCGGAGATATTACATCTCCCTGTCTTACTCCGCGCTTCAGAGGGATTGGTCTTGTCTGGACATCCTGGATTTGGACAGTCATCGAAGCGGATGTATATATACATTTCAACACCTCGATATACCGCCAATCGACTTGACATCGCTGCAGAGAATCGAGAACAGCCCAGGTTTCGATGGAGTCGAAGGCTTTTTCGTAGTCCACAAATGCGAGGCACAGAGGGCGATTATATTCCTCGGTCTTTTGTATGACCTGTCGTAGTGTGTGGATGTGGTCTACGGTACTGTAGCCTTTTCGAAACCCGGCCTGTTCAGGAGGTTGGAAATCGTCAAATCTTCGGGCAAGCCGGTTTGATATGACTCTTGAGAAAAGCTTATAGACATGGCTTAGAAGTGCTATCGGTCTGTAGTTCTTGAGGCGCGTTTTATCTCCTTTTTTGAAGAACAATATGACCACACTTCTAGACCATGCTTCCGGCGTTGTGCCCTTGTTTAAGACTGTATTAAATATCTTTCGGAGCTCCTCCAAGACAATACGCCCACCAGCTCTTAAGAGTTCCGTGGTAATACCGTCTTCCCCAGGTGCCTTGTTGTTTTTGAGCTGCTCAAGAGCCATCCCAATTTCGGCAATCTCTATGTCCGGTAGCTCGTCCGTGAAGTGACGGGTCAGCTTGGCACGTTTGTCATTTGCGTTTTCAATGGTGGGCTTAGGTGCATGAGAGGAGTACAGTCCTCCATAAAAAGTTTCGGCTTCTAGGAGTAGATCTGGTTTCGATGTAATGACTCGACCATCAGATGTCGTCAGCTTCGCCAAATGACTCCTTCCCAATTGTTTGGCGAATACTTTCGAGCCTCTATTTCGTTCTATAGCATCTTCGATTGCTCTTAGATTGCTTTGGCGGAGGTCGAATCGTATTTGATTTTTTACACGCTTATTGAGAAGGCGGAAATTTGGCGAATCCGTAGACGTCTCCCGTCTCTGTCTCATCAGATCCACTGTTTCGGCCGAGAACTTGGATGATTTACTCCTCTGACTTTGTTGACAAAAAGCCTCTCCCACTTCTCGGATGACCTTCGCAAACTGATTGGCACATTGGTCAACATCATCCGTGGTTTCCAGCAATTGGAATCGGTTTTGGAGTTCCAGCTGGAACTCATCGGATTTAGCAACGATATGGCGTTGTGACGGTCGGAGCGTAGACTTTATCAGACGATTTCTTTCGAGTCGGAAGTCTATATTCAAAGTCCCTCGTACAAGTCGGTGATCACTTCCGGTATTAAACCTGTTGATCACTGAGACGTCTTTGAATATATACCTCCTATTCGTCATGATAAAGTCGATCTCATTTTTAGTCACATTATCTGGGCTTCGCCATGTCCACTTCCTCTGAGGCTTTTTCTGGAAAAAAGAATTCATCAGAGAGAGCCTCTGGGATTCGAGAAAATTAACTAGCATTTGGCCCCTACGGTTTCTGCTACCAATACCGTGCGATCCAATAACCGATTCACCGCGTTCTTGTGCTCCTACTTTGGCATTGAAGTCCCCCATAACAACAGTGAAGTGGGTCTTGGTGGTGTCGTGTAAGGCCCTTGTTATGTCGTCATAGACGGCCTCGACCTCGTCGTCAGAGTGTGTCGACGTGGGAGCATAAACCTGAATCACTTTCAGAGAATACCTCCTAGTTAATTTGAGTATGAGGTATGCTACCCGAGTGGACACACTGCTGACTTCCATCACATTGCCAGAGAGAACTTTGTTAACCAATATGCCAACTCCGCCTTGTGACGTCTTATCGCCCTCTCGATGGTAGAGTAGGTGGCCCGATTTCAGGGTTATCGTGTCCTCTCCCTGTCTTCGGACTTCTGACAGCCCTAGAATGTGCCAGTTTATGTGTCCTAACTCCGACTCGAGCTCAGCTAGATAGACATCTTCCTTTAACGAACGAACATTATATGTAGCCAAATGTAGTTGGTGGTATGTGTGGTGACCGGATCCTACCCGGAGATTCTTCGCACCCTCTGCCCCGCCGTGACCACGACCGTCACCACGATGGTCGGGAATAGCAGGGCCACCGGGAACTGAGGGCCGTTTCTTTCGGTGTGCTGACATGGGAAGTGTTGCCCATACTCGCCACGCTAGGCAAGGGCGTGTTGGCGAGCGCAGGGCCGGGCCCCCTTGCACTGGTGACGCTGCTGCCCGTCACCAGCCTAATTTGAAGCCTGGCTGATTGGATGGTTATACCGCCATCGTTCGGTCGTCAGAGCCTCGTTCGTTGATCAGCAGGATGCACCACGGGCAGGTGAGGTTGACTGTTTGAGGGCACTTAGGTATTATGGCCCCCTTGCATCCCATATAATATATACGTACTTTATATACTTAGTGCCCGTAAACCACGACTGGTCTAAAATTGAAAAATAATCAATTCAATTTTTCATTTTTCAATTTTTTTTTCAGCTTCACGCTATATCCTGAACACAGCAGGGTAGGCAAAGGGAACTTAAACGTCTTATGACACTCCGTTCCCCACTTTCTGCCGAATTCTGCAGGTATTGCGTGTTGAGTGACGGATCTCAACGCCGCTCTTTATCTCGACACCAGACCGAAGAAATGGAAATATAAATGTAAATAAATATCTAATTTCCTCAAGTGGGGATCAAACCCACCATCGCGTTACAGTCACACCCTGCTGTGGATTTTTTCAATTTTTGTATATATTATTCATATTTTCACCGTATTTTACTTCAATTACTCCAATCAAAGGTAGTTTACTTGCACTCAATATCTTATGTAACATAATCATTCAATAAAAGTACCTATATCTGCCTAGTCTAGGCGAGGTGTCACCGGTACCGGGACAATGGGTGCCATCCGGTTTTTTGCTAAAATGGGATTGATATACTCTTATATACATACCTATATACCTTGAAGCCACACGTGGTGCACGTGTGCCCCACGTGGTGCAGGGGGTGGGGGGGGTGTGACTTTAAAGGAAATAGGTTGTGGGTTCGAGTCCCACTCGAGGAAATTAAATATTTGATATTTTCTTGTTTTCACTCTGGTAGTCGAGTGGCGTTTAGTTCCGTTGCTCAACACGCGGTGCCTACGGAATTAGACAGAAAGTGGGGAATGAAAGTGTCTTAACGGGATCGGAGTGTGTTACACTATGCGAGTTGGTCTTGTTCACCACGAGTTGCCTACCAATTTCAGGATTGTAGTTCAACGGAATATGGACTTTCTCTATACTAATAAAAAAAATATATATAATTAGCTTACAAGCTTGACATTCTAGTAACATTGTCAGTCAAATCATAATGCCGCGAGGTCAAGGTACAAGCGGACACCTATTTCAATAGAGTAATCAAGAGCATCCGCCCCTCGATGGAAAGATTGTCGATTTCTACAGAACACCTTTACGATTGTGAGACAGATTAAAGTCCATGAGGGTATTGAGGTCATAGCTATGGTTCTAGCTAAGCGATGGTTGTGGATTCAATTCCATACGGGATAGTGGCTATAGTGGAATTATTTTCATATAGTGGCTGTCGAGGTGGAGTGGCAAAGCGTCTGACTGAAAACCTGATAGTTGTAGATTTTATTTATTTCGTGATATAATAAAGCGTGGCGTTAAGTTCCATTACTTAACAAACGATGTCTCGAAAATAGAGCGATAAGTGGGGATCGGGTAAAAATCCGTGCTTGTAATAGAAATGGTTCTTCCAATTTTTAACCCGTAATCTTTGTCTTAGCTATTAAATAAGTAAATAATTTGAAGCTCTAGTGGCGAAGGCATAAACGTACGACTGGTTGTGAGTTCGATTCAAATTCGGAGCAAAGGAATAATACAATATATTCATTTCCTCTCTCTAGTATCACACAATACGTTACATAGAGTTTCACCACTGGGGAGTTTCAATAGGGGACGGAAGTGTCTTTATGAGGAATGGAATGTCTCAACACTAGAGTCCCAGTTTCCCTATACCGACTCTGTCTACCCTGTTATATGCAAGATACAGCGTGACCACTAAAAAAAAGAAAAAATCTATTATGATGCTGGCAGTCGGCAGATGGTTATATATTTAGGTGAATTATCAATTGATTGATAAGCAGGCACTGAGGCATTTCATTTTTTTATTTATTTAGTTGGTACCAAGTAAAACAAACAGGCTTAGTTTGTTTTTATTTGAAACCGACTTCAAAATTATAAAATCTTTTTTTAATTCTTATATTATTTAATGTAAAATTATTTTTTACTTTTTAATTCGTTGTTTGAAGTCCGTTTTTTTTGTTAAAAATTAATTTATTAGAGGTTTTTGTGTTGGGGATTTATAATTATCAATTATAAGGACTTTTATATGTATAATCTTTTACCCTTCATATAATATGTTTATTGACTTGATTAAATAAAAAACGTTAATAAGATTAACTTAAAGCTGATTATTAATTATTGAAATATTAATATTTTTTCATGATCTGTTAAGTAGCTGTAACCTACTGTTAAGTAGCTTACTTACATAGTATGACTGTAAACGCAACAGGTTATGGGTTCGATTCCCACTTGAGACAAAATATTTAGGTAATATTTTCATTTCTTCGCTTTGGTGCTAACGCATCACGCCTCCTGAATTCGGTAGAAAATGTGGAGCGGAGTGACTTAACACTAGGTTCCCTCTGCTTATTATATTGTGTGCGTACAGCGTGAAGCTGAAAAAAAATATAATTTCAGAGGGCTGAGAGTTCTGCTAACTACAATGTTTACAATATGGATATGGGAGAAAACAGGCACCACTGTGGTCAGCCGGTGGGCTAAAGTTGCTAAGAAATCACCGAACAAAAAGGCTTTTGTATTGGAAGACAGATCAATCACATTTAAAGAGGTAAATTTAAATAGCAAGATTTCAATTTATATATGTAATTAATGCAAATTGAAAAAAAAATATTCTCCATTCGCAGTTAACTTACGAATTAATGAAGCATTGTTAATGGTTACTATGAAATGTAGTTAGCAAACGAGGTTTGTTTATTTTGTATGTAATTAGTGTAAATTTTATTTGCAATAAAATATTGTAAATATAAAATCGTGTTTTTCCGTTCCTGAAAAGAATTTGTAGTAGCCTCTCTTGGTGTTCTCCCTACGGAATGATATCAGTCTATCATTATAGAGTTAGATATACTTAAAGTACAATATCATACATAAAATTTTACAAATTTCTAAACAAGTATCATAAAGTCAAACTATCATAAAACAGGGAGACGAGTTCAGCAATCGCATAGCGTGGTACTTCAAACGCCAAGGTTTCAAGACAGGGGAAGTAATCGCTTTGTTCATGGAGACTCAACCTGAGTACGTGTTCCTTTGGCTTGGTCTTGCCAAGTTGAGGGTCACTACTGCTCTCATTAATACTAATCTGAGAGGAGCTCAACTGATTCACTGCTTGAGAATAGCGGGATGCAAAGCTGTTATTTTTGGTGATGAAATGGCTGATGGTAAGTCAGGAATTATAGATATTTTTCCGTCTTTTGTGGAAGAAAATGACGATTTTGGATCGATCATTGCTTGTTGAGTCGCGGAACTAAACGCCGCGTTTTTGTATCGTTACCGAAGAAATTAAATTATTAAACATTTTGTTCCCCAAAATGGAAATTGGACCTACAACCGCTACAACAAAACAGTCGCATTGCTAAAATAAAAATATAATATTATAAGAGTGGACCTCAAATCTACTACCATATTCAACCAGGCGTGTACCAATTATGTCACAATATTAAAGATATGCTCTGAGCATTTAATTTCGTAATTAATGTGTAACATGCCTATTACTATTGACCTCCATAGTGAATCTGTTCCTTGAATTTTAATTAGCATTCTATTATCTATTTGGGATTTCCTTTTACGTCTCTGGAGGTTCAAGTAAAGTAGAAGGGTTTAGGGTTTGTAGCTATGAGTATATGTGTATACATGAAGCCGCCACGATAGGTTGTGGGTTCGATTTCCAATCAGGGAATGGTTTATTTTCATCTCCTTGTACTCTCAATACAAATAATAAGAAATATCTAATACAATAATAATATCCCAAAAAATGGTTTTCTATTAATTCTTCATAGTATAATTTAAGTAATTATTTTTACACACTGCTATTTGTATTACAGCAATAAAAACAATACAAAATGAAATACCAGACTTCCCACTATTTCAATATAATTCTCCGGAAAGAGGATCTACGACTGTGTTGCCAGATACAATAAATTTATCCGCTGAGTTGAATGAAATGTCAAGTGAAAACTTCACTGATGTCGAACCAGCCAAGCCAAGAGATACGTTGTTATACATATACACAAGTGGCACTACTGGGTTCCCAAAAGCAGCTATTATTACTAATATAAGGTTAGTTGATATCTCTTTCATTGGTTTAACGCGCTAATCTTAAGACACCTAAGGCACTTACTTAACCGCAGTAGTACTGTAACTTATTGACTTATATAAGGGAGAAGTGGCATGAAAGAGCCAGTTTACTAAATGAAGTAAAAAAATATAGTTTTAATTAAAGAAATTAAGATTATTTTTCCTCAAATTATTATTTATTTATTAAACTAGGTAATTTCTTACGAAATAACCCTTAAATACAATAATTAATCAATAAAATATTCATTTTAAAAAAATGTGTCATTTGGCTCTTTCATAACATTTCGGTATTAAAAGAGCCATTAAAAGTTATGAAAGAGCCAGTCTTATATTATGAGGTATAACAGTGAAAATTATGGTAAACAACATTAAATAAAAACGATTTAATAATTCTTATTAAAAAGTAATGTTTTTTTTATTTCTATCAGTCATTTTAAGTAGATAATTCTAATACACTTTTTAATCTTACATTATTCAGACCAATCACATTATATGAATCCTTTGAGCCAATCATCACTCGCATTTTCAATTTCTTTCCGCTTATCTAGGCAGAAACCATTGGCCATGGCCAATTTAATTCTTCAATTACTGATTTCTCGGGCCTTTTTCGTTTTTTCTTTCGGCTCTTTCAAGGCCCGTCCACCCGGCTCTTTCATAAATTATTCTATAAAAAAATGTAACCTCCAAAATGACAAAGATATCAAAACTTTTCAAACTCAATTTTAATGCAGTTACAAGGCCAAATATATACATAAACTCAATCTATATTCCAATTACTCGTATTTGTTAACAATGAAATACTAAAAAACAACTCAAAGGAGTTAAAATACTTACTTTGGAATGCCAAAAACTTCAACTCGACGTATCGGCGTCTGTTGGTTCCGATGAACTGTAAAATTTTTGTGGGTGGCGGGAAATCAATATTGCCATTTAAAAATAAAATATTCTAATGAATCCGTTCCTAAACTACTATAATATTGCAAGTGGCTCTTTCAAAACCTGGCTCCTTCATGCCACTTCTCCCTTACTGTGACTTTGGTAGTACCAAAGTCTATAGCAGTATATATTATATAGTCTTGATTTTTAATATTTTGTAAAATAATTCTCTAATTAACTTAACACTAGGTTCCCTCTGCCTACCCTACTGTGTGCTGAATACAGTGTGAAGCTGATTTGATTTTTAATTTTTAGATATCTTCTAATACCTCTCGGTGTACACACATCAGCTCGTCTCAATTCGTCAGACATCCTATACGATCCTCTGCCCCTCCATCATACTGCTGGAGGAGTGTTAGGTGCTGGTCAGTGTGTGACACAAGGTTGCACTGTTGTATTGAAGAAGAAATTCTCAGCTCGAAGCTATTGGAAGGACGCTGCTAAACATGGATGTACAGTGAGTGCTGATTTAAGTTTTTTTGTGTTCTTACATTATAGTTGGGTAGACAGACGGAACGTAGTGTTAAAGCATTCAGTTTCCCACCGTCTGTTCAATTTTTAATACATTTGCTTCGGAGCTCACCGCCGAACGATGTCTTGTTATCAGATAGCGGAAATAAAAATAATGAATTTTCCCATGTGACTCGAAAAATAAACTAAATTCTTTAATTTTTCTGAGTTTTCTCATGTGTTGGGTTCTTCTCGCAGAATCATGAAGCCTGAGGTATATGTAAATAGATATATCTAAATATATAAAAATACAGAAAAACGAAAGCTACAGGGTCAAGCTGAATTAAATTGTAATGGAATAAAATATCAATTATTGCGCCGCAAACAAGCAAAGAATCACGTAAATTGGATCACAAAACTTGGCCTAAACAGCAAAGAGGCCTAGTTAAAAAAATATCGAATTGAAAATCTCCTCCTCTTTTAAGTCGGGTATATGTTTAAGTCCTTCATTTGTTAAAACACCTGTTTGTTCACATTTTACCGTAAGATTTTTCAATATAAATTCTTTAAATTTCCAGGTAACTCAATACATTGGAGAAATCTGTCGATATGTCTTAGCAGTGCCCCCAGGACCTGAAGACAGATCTCACCAAGTAAGAATAATTATTGGCAACGGCTTACGACCTCAAATCTGGCAGGAATTCATAAAACGATTTGGAATCAAGCGGATTTTAGAGTTCTATGGAGCGACAGAAGGAAATAGTAATTTGGGTATGTTTTTTTTACATTTACACAGCAAGAATGTTAATAAATCAAATTAATTTAATTATTTCAGCTTATATGATAAAAAATATAAATAAACCACCCTAAAAATAAATTTCATTGTCAGTAAATGATTTCTTAATATTAATTTCAGTCAACTTGGATTCTAAAGTGGGCGCTATTGGATTTCTGAGTCGTCTAGTGTCCTCGATATACCCTCTTACCTTAGTCAAGTAAGTGGTTTGCAATATGAAGGCTAATATAATATTCTTATATAAAAATGTAATTTGTTTGTTTTCTTCTTATATATATATATTTCATTCGAGGAAATTACATATTTTATATTTTCATTTTCTTGCTCTGGTAACGAAGCAAAGCGCAGCGTTCAGTTCTGCCAACACACATGCAATGCCTCCCGAATTCGGTTGAAGATGGGGTACTGTAGTATCTTAATATACTCTTAACATATTATAACAACGAATGAATCAATAAATTGTTCTAGATGTGATGAAGTTACTGGTGAAATTTTGAAAGATAAAAACGGAAGGTGCATCAATTGTGGTCCTTATGAGCCTGGTAATTATATTATACTTTAAATTAATAGAAACACAATTTTACATATAAGACAAAGAAACTGCTAGCAACGATTAAAAATAGTAATAAATTATTTCATTCGCGGCGTTGAGGGCCGCCACTCAACCTGCAATGCCCTCGGCGGAAAGTTAGAAGCGCTGCGCTTAACTCTAGGTTCCCTTTGCATATCCTGCTAAAGGAGGGATACAGCGTAAAGCTTTATAAAAATGAAATCATTATTTTCTTTAAGAGAATCTGTGAGTTAAGATAATTCAAGTACATATTACTTACATTTACAAAAAAAATCCATTATCTCTACTTTAGCCAATGTTTTAGTATCGTTCTTTATGTAAGTATACATTTGTCATTGAGGCCATCGAGACAAACGGACAAAACTTTTTTATTTTGACCGGAGAACGGAGCGTCTTCAGGCTTGGCTCCTCTGTCTTTAAAATGTAAGAGATATTCTACAACAATAAATATATAACTTTAAATAATAGGAAAATATCTTTTCAGGTGTCCTTCTTGGAAAAATAGATTCAAAGAAGGCAATCCTCACATTCGCCGGATACGCTGATAAGACAGCATCTGAGAAGAAAATGGTTCGCAATGTTAAAGTCGAGGGTGATTGCTACTTTAATACCGGAGACATATTAGTGATGGATCACTACGGATATTTCTATTTTAGAGATCGTACTGGAGATACTTATAGGTAATTTAGTACTCAATCATCTCATCAATATTGTCTTAGAATTAAATTCTGTTTGCCTTTCCTTCAAGTTTTTATTTTAGCTTTACACATAGTAGAGTAATCAGAGGGGACCTGGTAACATATTGCTGTGACACTCCGTTTTCATTAAGATTTTTCTGTTCTCCACATCCCGCCGAAATTTGGGGGCATTGCGTATTGAGATACGAAACTTAACGTCGCGCTTTGCTTCGTTACCTAAGCAGGGAAATGAAAATATAAAATATTTTATTTCCTCGAGTAGGAATCTAACTTCCAGCCTGTTGTGTTTACAGTCGCAAACTTGTGCCCCCGCGCCACGACTGGCCTCTATTACTGATTCTTGAGTGATAAATAAAAAGTGCTTCACTTGCCTATCCATGAAGTTCAGCATAATTGTATAGTGCCCTAAGACAGAAACTGCTAATAAGAATAAAAATATAATAAATCCGTTATATCTATTTATAAGATACCTGATATTATGAGATGTGAATTTACACCTTTTACTAAAAACAGATATCTAAAATAAATAGAATTATTTAAATTCAATAATTCTTAATTACAGGTGGCGAGGTGAAAATGTTTCTACAGCAGAAGTAGAAGGTGTCATTAGCAATTTAATAGGACTTAAAGATGCAGTTGTGTACGGAGTAGCTGTAAGTAACTGATTCTGTAATTTTACACTATTCTTAAATAGTAATTATTAAATGTATTATTTTATCGTTATATATGGAATCATTATATTTAAAAATATTTTCATTTAGACAAAACATTTTTAAAATTTTATTTTTGTAAACCTGGTAACCTAGTGTTAAGACACTTCGCTTCCCAATCATATACTTTCATTTGCCACTTTTCGCCGAATTCTTCTTAAATATTTAATATATTTTTAATCTTTCCTATCTAGGTAGAATATCTAACCAAACACTGTAAAATACTTCCCAGCTACCCATGATGGTGTCACTGACTATTCATATTTGCATAAAATCTCGTGAACATAAATATTTATAGTTTAAAGATGGATTAATATTAATATAGGCACTGTATATCTTTATTCATATTATTCATACGAGAATAAGCTGTAAAAGATTTAATTATGCAAAATCTAGTGGTATTTATGATTTACCATTTTCTATTGAATTTTAGACTAGTAAGGCTAGACTTTTTAGTCTAACTATCAAAATGTATATTGACTAAAAAGTAAGCGCAGCTTTATTATCAGCTTTATTATATTTAATAAAATAAATTAAAATTAAGACACAATTTTTTTTTTTTTCAGATCCCAGGAGTCGAAGGCAAAGCAGGTATGGTAGCGATTATCGACCCTGAAAAGAAATTGGACTTGACAGCCTTAGCTACTGGACTCAACGAATCACTCCCGTCATACGCAAGGCCGTTATTCGTTAGAATCCTCCCTCAGCCTCCTCTTACCGTTACATTTAAGTTGAAGAAACGAGATCTGATGGAACAAGGCTTTAATATAAGTCTTCATGATGACCCTATATACTTTTTAGATCAAAAATTGGGTGAATATGTTCCTTTGACGCAGAAATTGTATGACGATTTGACACAGGGTGCTGTCAGGCTGTGATCTTGGACTGATTTTTGTTTTATTTTAGAGATATGTATATATTTTTTTTAATCTGTGTAAAAATGTTACTTTTAATGGCCAAAAATTAGCCAAAATTTTGCTTATTTAGTGCAAAAACGTACGTATTTGTACATTTTTTTTATATATCAGGAAACATTTAACAAAGTAAAGTAAATAAGTTTGTAAATAGACTTTCCGTATACATTAACATATTGTTATATACCTTCTTTTTTTAAAGTGCAAATACGTCACTTTTGCACCAAATGAGCCATGTGTACGATATGTTTATTGTTTTTTGTATAGGGAATCATGTAATATATGAAGAATAAAGGTCTGTGGTAATAATAGTAGTGTATTTGACAACTATATTTAAGAGATTTTAAATCTAGAGATGGGTTCTATTTTTATAAATATAATTACAAGACGTAATAATTATATTAATAAAAAAAACTGTTGGTGCGCAGGGGCACAAGTATGTTAACACGACAGTTATGGGTTCAATTCCCACTAGGGGGAAATAAATACTTTCATTTCCTCACTCTGGTAACCCAAAGTTGAGTTCCGCCATTCAACACGCAATGCCTTCATAATTCGGCGGAAAGGGAGAAACGTAGTGTCTTAAAGACTCCTCTCTCTTCCCCTCTCATTTTTTAGTTTTTAAAATGACTAGAATCAATGGACAAGTAGAATTTTATGTATTAGATAGTAATTAATTTTATAAATAGTTTTAAATTAATATTTAATATTATTGTGATAATAAATTCATATATTGTTTATTGCGTTTATTATGTTTTACCTACAAGTTACCTTACCTTATATAGGTAATTTGGATTTATATTTATGCTTTTTAAAATATTGTAGGAGACAACCAATAATACATTTAATTAAATCATTGTTGAAACAAACTAGGGATATATATTTTTTTCATTTTCTCACTCTGGGAACGAAGCAAAAAGGCTTTGAATTCAGCACTCACCACACAATACTTCAAGAATTCAGCGGAAAATGGGAAACGGAACCCATCAGGTCGCCAGATTCCCTCTGCCTACTTTGTCGTATGCGGGATATAGCGTGAAGCTAAATAAAAGTCTCGCTTTGTTACTAAAATTGGGCGGAAATTGGAAAACTACTTCCTTACTTATACTTTTTAGTTTTAAATAAAAATTACCATTTACTAATATATTTTTATTTGACATCCAGATATTCTGTAATAGATCTATTTTAAAACACCAATTCCAAATACATCAATTTTCTTAGCAAAAATATTTGTGGTCTGGACAGTAGTATCGCTCATTTGGTGAAACAGTGACGTATTTGCACCTTTAAAAATATTACAGGAGATGTAATCAGAGTTAATAAAATTGTGGTAATTATTAATATTTAAAGTTTTTTTTTTTAAATGCAATTACATCATCGTTGCACAAAATAAGTGATATTATGAAGCTGTAAAAAGAATGTTTAAACATTTTTCACCAGTATATTATTTCTAAATGCATATAGTATTTTTTTTATTTCAGCATAAATAATTTTACCTAAAAACTTATAAACGCTTAACTCTGTTAAACTAATGAACGGATTTTAATGCGGTTTTCACTAAAAAATATAGTGATTCAAGAGAAATGTTCACAATATATATACCTAAAGCATGCAAACTAAATGGTATCAGAATATTAAAGAAGAGCCAATTTATGTAAGAAAGAAAGAAATGATAATAATCGTATATTCGGTGGGCGGATCCGCAGGTGGCACGCTGATATCTTAATACATATAAAAGTAACAGACCAGGCCCAGCCGAAATTATGCAGCGATAAACGCTATTTAGCATCTAAGTTCCTTGGGGAGTGTTGAGTGAACTAAGAGAGGATTATCCGAAATCATTAATTATTCAATAAAAATTGAAAGAAATGCTAATACTTTTCCCAAAAACCAAACTATTCTTCTGATTTCATTAGGAATTCGAACTCATAACCTTATAAATATAAACAACATTTTCTACAAATATACTCGTATTATAGAACAAATAATTAAAATACAGTGTTATTACTAATATTGAATATACAAACATTTCATTTCTAAATTAATTTAATTTAAAAAAAAACGTCATTCCTATATTGTACATGCAAATAACGTGATATTTCGAAAAATAATTTTGGATAATATTTAACATTATGTATGTGTATAATTTACCTAAAAAAATGTTTTACCACTATAAAAATACATTCTATGGTCGCGAGTAGACGATGCTATTACCAAACTGTACATATATTTATATATATATAGAATATTGTTTTTTTTTTTTCAATTTGTAAATGTTTATTTTTTTCACAATTCTTGGTCCAAGAAATTTGCAAAAACTCTTACTATTATCATCCATGATTTCTTCTAAGCTATCTTTACTTATTTTTTTCTTTTATTAATAACAATAATAAATAATTTACTGTATGTATTAATAATAAACGATCTGGCATCACATATAAAAATATATGTACATACATACAATAATACAACACCAAATACATCTATTATTAGCAATGAGTGGAACTAATATTGACGTCAGGATTTCATATCTGTATAAGGCAAAATTAGACCATCGCTTAGCTAGCTTCTATATGTTCTATATCTATGTAGAGAAAGAAGATGATAAGAGATAAAAGCAGACAAAATTGTATGTTTTTCTTAAAAATAGGTCATTTTTTATTTTGTAAAAAACAGAGTAAGGAGTAGTGATTGATTAATTTATAGCCTGTGGCTATTTTGAATATAGAAATGCATATATTATTAGCTGTATCTAGTAGTAGCTAAGCGACGATTTGTTTTATACAAAATATCGATCTATGTCCGGTTTCCACCACGAGCCTAGTGGGCCCGTTACGGACTAAGTTGGAGTCGTAAGAGTAAGCTGCACACATGTATTTTTACCAATAAATAGTCGGGCGGAAAGGACCGAGCGAGTGGAAAGAGTTAAAATGAACTCAGTTCTAGTGAACAGAGGAAAGTAATTACAAAATACAAAACTCTTTATTAGCCTTAGCATTGTCCTTTCATTGTTCTTACACGGTGAAACCCGGGTTTCCGCCACTAATACCTCCTATCTTTTTTTGGATAATAAAATGTATGTAATCCTAGCTATATGGGGTATTAGATGCATATTTTCATGAAACATTAATTGAAACATTGTTTATATTGTTTATATGAAATAAACAAACATTGTTTATATGAAACATTAAATGACACTCACTGAAAGCCTTATTATAATTGACACAATTATTTTTAGACATACACTTACAGTCTATAAAAATAATACTTACACTTCCTAGCTATCTTTCTTTATCTATACAACTCTAGAAAACAAATACTTTTGGGATCTATACATGTATAGATCCTACATACACATTATAAATACATTTTGAGCACTTCCAAAACTTCAAATCGTGTAGCAGTACTCAGAGATACCAATTACGAATTAACTGGTATTAAATCTTTCCAAATGCTTACATTACCAATTTTATGTTCATTTATTTCAAGTTCCAACAGGAAACCATCTCCTAAACAGATTCATCATAAAATATTTAACTTCAGTTATCTCAATTTCCTTCAAAATTTCTTTCTGTTAGAGTAAACACTCCAGCAGTTAACTGTCATCGTTCGTTTTTCTTAGCTTTATAAAGTATCCATGGTCCATGCAGAGCCTCATCTATTTGGGACTGACTCTTCCCTTTTGTTTCCGGTATAGTGAAGTAAATGTAAATGGCACCCAAAACCGTGATGGACGCGCAGATATAATATGTAGCGTGAAGGCCGAGAGCAACGGCTATTGAACCAAAATAACGGAGTAGTAGGAAATTGCTTAGCCACATCCAAGTTATGAGGAAGCTGGACGCTAAGCTTCGAACCTGAAGAAGATTAAAATTATTGTTTTATTATTACTCAATTATTTTTAAGTTGCACTACACAAACAAATGTAAAAATGTGTTGAAGAGTACATTTATCCAGGAAGGCTATAGACACATTATGTCAATCGTTTCATTGTACTATATGTAGTCAAGTTACTCCCATACTAACAGTGTCTCATATACGACAAGTTTCCACAAGATTTCGAGATCGAAGCCGGAGGTAAAACATAAATTGTAAATTCCTTGAAAGAATATTAAATATAATCATCTTGTAGATGATTATAGTATTAAGAGGTAAAGAAAATATACTTACATTTACAGAAAATAATTCTGATATCAACACATAAGGAACAGAGCCCAATCCAATATTATACAAAAACAGCACCAACGACAGCAAAATAACTGGTAACCAAATAGTTATCTCCTCCTTCTCTTTATTATGTTCAAATTTGATTGACCATTCACCATCTATAGTATAGTTGTCGTCTTCTATACTAACACGATACCATGGCTTTCCACTGTCATTCAAAAGACCTGCAGTATGGTTGTACCATGTGTTGTTGTCATACATTTCTATTCGTTCTCGAATGTTCCTTTCCTTGTAATTGAACTTCATCAGTGGCCATAAGCGGTGGAGATACCAAGAGTGCATGCGGAGATGTGGATCACAGTATATACCTAATATTGTGAGACCGAAGGCTATTCCGGTACAAGACCATATTAATAGCGTCTGAAAAATTAATTGCTTTTGAATAACTTAAAATATTTGAGGCTTTTGTGTTTGCTTATTTTAATATAGTATTTGGCCGATAAAGATTTTTACCAAAAACCAAACTGGAGGTTGAAATATATTATACTTAATATTAAAAAACTTAAAAAATAAACAAATGTTCTTAAAAAATAATAATTCAAAAAATAATAGGTATTAAAAAAAACTATTTTTTCCTATATATTTAAGAAGATTAGGATTAGGTACCTTTCTTCCAATTTTATCAACAGTAACAGTCGCTACTGCAGCGCCCAGTACTAATGCAGTACCGCATAACATCGACCCAGCTTCAGATGATTCAAATAAATTACGGGGCAATGTTCTGAAAAAATCAAAAACAAAAAAATATTCGTAGGATCTCGAACTCGGTAAGAATCGAGTGTTACGACAGAGTGTAATAGCGAACAATTTTGTTTTCAGTAGGGATAGAACCCACAACAACCTCTTTTGAAGACAGACGCCGTCCTATTTAGCACTATACCTCACACAATATTTATCATCATAAAAGTACATACACACGAGTACATACCCATTATAAATTGTAAAATTATAAGCAGTGGCGTTCAACACAGGAACATTATGAGCGGAATGTCTCAAAACGGCGGCCGCGAAACTGTTGACTGCGCCTGCGCCGCTACCGGCCGCCGCGCATAGTACTATGAAACAGGAGAATAACGCTCGGCGAGTACCACGATGTCGAACTGAAAGTGTAATTTTTATTAAGATAATTATTTCTAAACAATAGGAGCAAAATTTATTTATAATGATAGATTTTTTCCCATAATGAAATAATTAGTATGTTAACTTCATCTAGTTCCACAACTCAACACGAAATGTCTCAAAAATTGGGCTCAATTTGAGGTATAAAGTGTATGAACCCCACGTTCTCTCTTCCTACCCTGATATTTGCGGGATACAGAGTGAAGCTAAAAGATATTGTGTGTTGAGTTGCAGAACCCAACGCCGCTTTTTATATAACTATGTCGGGACGACAACCTTTGTCATTTCTCTGTATAAGACATTAACTGTTGATGTTCTTTAATATCTGTTAAATAGAAATAGATTCACTAAAACTAATCAAATACAAAATCGATAAAACTTACACAATTCTTTACACGCTGACTGTTCCACTCTGTCTCTTTCAGAATTAGATTCCAACCCGCTACTCCTCTTCAGCATTGGTTGGAACGTGTCTGAGTCTTGTCTCCTCATGACTTCCTTCCTTCCGTAACCTTCAGATATGCGAATTCTTACTTCTTGTTGTTCTATTACATCTGTCAAATCTTCTCTGAAATCTGATCCGTCGAACCAGCACATTATTTTTGCTGCTTCCTACGGTTAGAATGGGTTTATGATTTATAAATAAAAGTAAGGATATAGGGTCTGACTGTAAATACGACGGTTCCGGGTTCGATTTACAATAGTGAAAATAAAAAGTTTTAATTTGCTTGTTCTGATAACCAAACAAAGCTGGAGGTCGAGTTTTGCAAATCATCACGCAATGTCTCGAAACTGTGGAAAATAGAGCACGTGGTGTTTTAACACTTGGTTCTCTCTGTTTACCTTATTACATGCGGAATGCCGATAGAAGTTAATAGAAAAGCATACTTGTAAAAATAATTTAGATGTTATACTTAATAGTGGGTTCGAATATTAGTGTTTGTATTTTTGATATGTCTGTATTATTCAGTGCAGTTTTGGGACGAGGCATTTTTATTTTTAGCTTCACACCCTATTCCGCACATAGCAGGGTAGGTAGAGGGAACCTGGAAACCTAGAGTTAAGATACTCCATTCTCGTTAAGGCACTTTCGTTCTCTACTTTTCTCCGGATTTTAGAGGGATTGCGTTGAGTGGTGGTAATATGTATACGTGTAGACTACGACAGTCAAGTACACGTAGTAGTTATTGTGACGTTCTGAATTATGTCGGAATTTCTGCCATAGTCTATTTGCACTATTAGAAATATGATTAATATTTTTATCAAAATTTAAATACTCGTATAGTACTACTTACATATTTCTTACCTGTATCTTGCCTACACTAATTAGAAACGACGGTGTTTCTGGGAGCCAAATCAAAGACAAGAGTAGTATAATTGGTGCTATAGCCATTAGAAGGGATAGCGCATGCGCAGATAGCATACCACCTGCAGAATAGGCGAAGAGAATACCGCAGCTGGAAAGATAAGAAGGACGATCTAAATAATATAGTTTAAGATTCAAATTAGAACTATAAATGATTTTTACAGGCCAGTTGAGCCGTAAGAGTATAAACATGCGACTGTAAACACTACAGGTTGTAGGTTCGATTACCACCGAGGAAATGAGATATCAAAAAAAAACATTTCTTCGCTGCGGCTATCAGACAGCGCGCGGCGTTGAAATTCGAAAAAAGAAGAAGCTAAAAATATAAACATTACTAAAAGTTGTCATCACTCACCTAGAAGCCAAAGCTGGCATAGCAGCAAGGCCTCTTGTCCTAGGTGCTATTTCAGCACAGTATAACGGTGCTAGTGCCAACGCACCGGCTCCTCCCGCACCTGCCGCCACTCTTGCTGCCCAGACACCTTTAGCCCCACACCAGGCCGCAAGCGACCAGCTTATCTAGAATTTCATTTTTTTATCTTTACGCTGTGTCCTGCAGGCACATAGCAGAGTAGGCAGAGGGAACCTGCGAACTTAGTGTTAAGACACTCCGAATTCTTGCGTCTTTATTGGCGGAACTCAATACTACACTTCTTCTGGTTACAACGGCCTAGGCCTAATAATTACATATATATATTCAAAACACATGTTGTTATTTTATTATCATATATTTACATCTAAATTTTAAAACAATAGGGTAGGAAGAAAAAAATCATAGATAGGTGACTTGGAAATTATTTTCTTTCAGTCCATTCAACAGATTCAACTCAGTTTTGAAACTATAATGTAATAAATTGCTTAAGTCTTCAGTGAATATTACTAGCGAATTAATAATTTATTGTTTTAAATAAATATATATAACAAGTGGAATTCGAACCCACAAACTTTACATTGCTGGAGGAGACTATTACTGTGCCATAATGCGGTGGCATTCTAGAATGATTAATTCATGAAAGAATAAAATTATAATAGTTCTCAGACAGGCCCTCCTATGATACGTAGTTAATCTGACTTTCAAATTAATATTCCATTAGATGTTTAAAACATCGTACCTCAGTTGAGACAGGTTTATGTTTAAAATATTCATTTCCCCAGTTTGGTTAGATCATTTGGTAATTTCCACCAATTAAATATTTATTTTTTAAATAGCCTAAGGAGTAAAGAGGAAATAAAGAACAGTATATCTCCTATGCACTATTCAATTCTCGCTGCCTGTCTTCCATCCAAAAAATTGCACATACATTTTTTTTGCCAAATTAAAATAGAGTTATCTTAACACTAGGTTCCCAGGTTCCCTCATCCTAATCTGTTATGTGCGGGATACAGTTTAAAAAATCCGAAATATTATAAATGAATATTTCTAAAGTAATAAAATTAAAAACCTTTAAAAACTTACAATAAAACTAAGGCATATACACAACGCTCCAGCCTTCCTTCCTTTGACATCAGCTAGTACGGCAAACATAGGCGCTGCGGGTAGAGCAATCAAACAAGGCAGGGCCGCTAACCACGCGCCACCGGTTAGAGCTTCGTTACCCAACACTCCGGAAACCCAGCCTGTACTACAACCATGAGTGAAACAGGACAGATTGTCTGGAAAGAAGATATTCTTATAGTATTGGAAGTATTTTTAAGATATTTAATTTTTACTTTTATTTTCGTTGGTTTGGGTAGATGCATAAAAACCCGCTCGCAGCTTCGCTTGCTTGAACTAAGTAATTAATAATTTGTTAATCTGCATTATTTTCATTTATTAATTATAATATCTTTTTAAAAACAATATGAAATAAATAAAATAAAGAAATAAACTTCAATATGTTTCTATACTAGTACAAATCCAATATCTATTTCCTATACAATCAAATATGGTGAAGAATTTTGTGTGATTATATCATTAGAGATACTGCAAGTCCAAGAGGAGAAATGTTGGGAAAATACACAAAGTTCAAGAAATTTAGTATCCAAAGAATCCAAAACGAGCATGTAACTTAGTGCTGTGAATGAATTTTCAAGTTGTCAGCAACTTAAAAATTCGTCTAAATCTTTGTAAAACTTTATAATGATGACGCTATATGGCAATATTATATTTTTAGATTTTCCTATATATGTTTTTTTTTGCTTAACTATTTCCGCATATATAGTTTTCCATTTTCCACCTAATTTTCCATATATTGCGTGTGGAGTGTTGGGCGGAACCCATTATGTAGTGTCTCAGACTTCACTAATAGATTTTCATAAATATAAACTATAAAATTTTTGCCTACATTTTTTCTTATTTTTTCTTCAATCGTCCTGCATTTTCAGTTCTAGAAGATTACAGATAGTATATCATCATCCTTTACAGGGGTACAAATACATAAATATATTATGGTATAATATTAGTAACGTTTTGTGAGAAATTGACCATGTCCTATGTCTAATGTTAGTATAGTGCAAATAAATTCAATTGTCATTAATCAAGTAACGTCCAATTTGTCCGTCACGGTACACCAGCGGTCGGTTGGGGCTGTAATTAGTACCACCTATTCTATGATTTGATACTCTACGATCTATTTCATTGAATGTAGAATCAGTAGGTAATATAAATAAAATTAGGGGTACAACAAGGGCTTTTTCTTTTATAGCAAATTGATTCATTCTCCGTTTTTCTAACTTTAAAACAATTCGTGTTGGATGATGGAACTCCCTTTATTTCGCCATAGAAGGGAAATGAAAATTAAATGTATAAATATATTCCCCCTTAAATCATTCTCCGCATGGAATGTTATCTCTAAACCAAAGTGAAGAAATTAAAATATTTCATTTCCTATTAGGAATCGAACCCACAACAAGTCGCGTTTACAGTCGCACGTTTATGCCACAGCGCAGCGACAGGCCTCGAAATTAGTAAATATTGTATCTAGGACCGATCAAAATCTCTTAAATAGGTTGGAAAGGGGAGAACGGAGTATCTTATCACTAGAATCTCTCTACATCCATCGCATAAGTAAATCGAGAGACGGCAAAAATGCTAATCTAATGTTTCCCCATAATATATGCAAAGTCACGTAAATGTTGAATGCATGAAAATGGACAGAACTACTGCATATGTATGTGACGTCTCACATTCGCTGCGAATTGGTCAGTACATTGGAAATTGTTCATTTTGTTCACGTACAACTTTTAATTGTTTTATAGGTTTTAATATTGTAATTTGTAATTTTTAAAGTGATATTTTTTCGCATATAGGAGGGTAGGCAAAAGGGAATCTAGTGTCTGCCTACTCTAAAATTAAGGCAAAGAGATGCCTAAGCAAGTGTCTTTTTAACCGACTTCTGTAAGAAAAGGAGGTTATCAATTCGACTGTATTTTTTTTTTTTTTTTTATTTTTTTTTATGTTTGTTACCTCATAACTTTTAACTGGGTGAACCGATTTTGATAATTTTTTTTTTATTTGAAAGGTATAGCTTCCCGAATGGTCCCATTTTTTTTGGTCCATGTCTGACAATGGTATCCATGAGAAAATCACATAAATCTTAAATTTGCATTAGGCATGTGCGCGACTAATAGCCTAATAACTCAATGTCGCGCTAACCGATTTTGATGATTCTTTTTTTTATTTGAAAGGATATACTTCAAGGATAATTTGTTGAAAGTTTGGTTAGGTTTCAATTTTGGAATCCGGAGAAAATTGAGAAAGTTTGTTTTTTTTGGTAAAAAATTGATTATACTGTAATAGTTACAAGCAAAAACTTTTTAAATTGATGTCAGAAGTGAGATGGTTGCATTTCTTTTCCTTAACCTCAAAAAAGAGGATGTTCTCATTTTCAACCAACTTCAAAGAAGGGAGATTCTCAATTCTCCCGAATACTTTTTATGTTTGTTCTTGTTAATATGCCAAAATGTAACTTTGCACAAAAATAATACCTAATTAAATGAAGTTTTACACAGGACAACCACAACCACTACCACCACCATCACCACTCGTTCAAGAAGCATCATTTTAAGATCTACCCATCACTAAAAATCGTAAAATAAATTACTTTTTAACAAAAACAAAAACCGACTTCTAACAACGAACTAAAAAGTGAAAAATAATTTTACAAAGATTTTATAATTTTGAAGTCGGTGCTAAGTAGAACAAACAGGCTTAGTAATTAGATATTGTATTAAGGGTGTTGTAGCATTAGTTTGACACCGACTTCAAAATTATAAAATCTTTGTAAAATTATTTTTCACTTTTTAGTTCGTTGTTAGAAGTCGGTTTTTGTTTTTGTTAAAAAGTAATTTATTCATATTATTTGTCTTCTAAATATTTCTTTCGCTCCTAAAATTTACAAAATAAGTGCCTCATAAGTGCAAAGAGTGGAATAGAGTGGTTTACAGTTGATTTCATCCCGCCCAAGAAAAATCAGGAAATTTAACACGTAGCATGTTTGAGAGATTGTAGCGTGGTAGGAATTGAAAAATATTTGGGTATATTATTATACTAGGCTCTAGTTTCGCGATTTGTATACTTTTTTATAATAAATTATTTAAAATTACGTTATGTTTATATGGTTGCGCGGCGTTGAGTTCCGCCACTAAACACGCAATGTCTCGAGAATTGAGCTAAATGTGGGAAACGGATTGTCTTTATACCGAATAACCGTGCTAAATGCGGAATATAGCGTGAAGGTAAAAAAAATAGGTTAGGTATGGTATTTAGTTTTAGGATTTTAGTTCATTTCAACTCTTTCCGCTCACTCAGTCCTTTTCACTTTACTCTTTGTTGGTGGAAATATAAGTATGCAGCTTCCTATTGCGAGTTCAACGTAGTCATTAATGGGCCCGCTCCGCTTGTGATTCCAGAGTTCCCAGAACGGTTAAATGTATTTATTCGCTATCGCGAATATTGGGTCTAGAATTATCGCTTGAAATACGTAAAATGTAAAGACAAATTAAAATTATACATTTAAATGAATAAATGATTCATGACGCGAATAGAAACTCACAAATTGGTTTTCCACTCCATTAGACTATTAATACAAGGCTATTGCAATTTTGTCCGATAGTTATTGGGTTATATCAAAATAGTTTAGTTTTAGTTGTAGTTAATATAATAATATTGAATATTTTTAAGGTCATCGTGGCACAGCGGGAAAGCGTCTGACTGTCGGTCATGGGTTCGATTTACACTCGGAGGAATAACCTATTTTCATTTCCTCGCGCTGGTAACAAAATAGCGCGGCGTTGAGTTCTATTGCTGAACAAGCAAATCGGGTGGGAGGAAGAAGGGGGAAACGAAGTATCTTAACTTTCAGGAGTCAGACACTGCCTTACGCCACGACGGCTTCAACTTCAACAGATCAGTTTTCAAGTATTTTTTTTTAATTAATAGCAGAACGCTGAACTATAGTGAATACAGTTAATAACTTCGAAATTGCGCTTTATTGAAAGCTTATAGCATTATAGAGGATAATAGACTTTGAACTTAGCTATATGCAAGTTTGTAAGTACAAGTTCTAAGGGAAACTTAACATTAGTTGACGAATAGTTTGCAACTAATGGGTTTCGCGGAGAATATCATATAAGTGGTCAGTGGCAAAAGGGTATGACTGTAAACGCAAGGTTATGGATTCCATTCCCACTCAGCAAAATGAAATATTTAATATTAAAATTTTCCTCGCTTTGATAACAAGACAAAGCGCGGCGTTATATTTCGTCACTCAACATACCATGCCGCGGAAATTCGGTGGAAAGTGGAGTAGGGAGTGTCTTAACACTAGGTGCCCTATGTCTATCCCACTATGTGTCGGATACAGTCTGATGCCAAAAAAAACTCCAAGCCAAACGTCTGTCATTAAATGACAATATTCAAAAAACTTCTCAATTATGTAAAATCAAATAGAAAAATCGAAATTTACATAAAATAGAGTTAAGCCACACACTTCAAGGGTGTGAAATCCATACAGATTACTAAAGTTTAAAACCAATCTCATTACTTACATACTGTGGCTGCTATTAATCTCCGTACAGAACCCCGCCATCGCTTAGAAGCAGTTCTTTCTATACGATTTCTGTAACAAATAAAATAAATGAACATTAAATTTTCAAAAATAAATAAAGAAACAATCTGACTATCAAAACTGGCTTTAAAATAAATTTTATGAATAAATGCATTTTAACGTGAAGCATTTATTTCTGCCAACTTTTGACTAACTTTCGTTCATATTGACTTTTTCTATTTCCATACTGATGGTGGTTTAAATTTTCGTATTTATTAAATAGTAGCTACTATTAATACTTGCATATAAAGACAAATTATGAGTTACAGCTTAATTATATGTATAGACTAGAATGATGATGACATAATCACTTTGCTATTGAGAATTATCTGTGTACACTGGATGGTTGTGAGTTCGATTACCATTTACATCAAATAATTAAACTATCATTGAATTGGGAAATGGTGCTGAAATTATTCTTATTTCCCCGTTTCGTCACTCAAAAATTGGGCAGTAAGTGGGAATAGAGTACCTTCACACTAGGTTTATTCTATCCTCTTCTATCCTTTTGACCCTTTTTTTTTGACCCGAACGCTCGTTTGCCTTGTCCTTTTTCCATAAAAAAAAAATCCTGATCTTATAAAAAAACATGAAACTGATTAAAAAATATGTATTAACGAAATCGATCCCCTATTCAATTTCCCTGAAAGTAAAATATATTTCGTGGACAATATTTCAGTGCAAACAATTTCTTCGGTATCTGAGAGCGCTTCAATAAAATTGTCCCGAACAATAAAGTAGTTGGAAAAGTTCCCTTCACCTCCTTTGTGCTCCAATTTTTAATGAAAGTATTTCTTCTGTTCTACTTCTGGATGACCAAATTAAAATATGAAATAAATATTAGGTCCTTACATATGAAATTGGCGTTTTGTCGTACTATTTTCTCACTGACTCAAAAAAAGTTACTTATAAGCGTTTGGTGGACTAGTGCCCGTGTTTTCTACATCAGTATTACAGTTTTCTGAAATCTGAACGACGATATTTTCGTTACAGTTGATGTCAATCTTTTGCAATTGCATCTCATGACGGAAAAATAACTGCTAAACAACTGAGGCTGGTCAATCGCTGTACGCCACTGCTGCTTCACGACAACGTTAGACCACACACAGGCACAACAGACGGCTACCAAATTAGAAAAGCTTCAATTGGAATATCTACCATCTGTACTTCCCGCATCTTGCCCCAATGGATTACCATTTTTTTTTCTAAATTTGGACAATATCTTTCAAAGGAAAAAAATCAACTCGGATGGGGCAGTCCAAACCACTTTCAAAGATTTTATTGATTTCCATCCGTGTGGTTTTTTCAGTAAAAGTATCAATGAACTATCCATAATGGTAATAGATAGCAATTATTCATACTTAGATTAAATAAATGTATTAAAAAAAATATATCGGACTTTTTGTTATTTAAACAAACAAAAAACAAGAAGTAGAAACAGACTCATCCTAGTTTATCACAGTACTCAGTTGAACGGCCTTATTCAATTACAAAGTTAGAATTAAACTGCGGTTGATCTACCGAAGTTTGGTAGCAGGTGTGCCTTCCGCCGCATATATCATGTTATTATAATGAGGCCTTATGTTAATTTTATGCAAGGCTTCCTTGTGGAAACACTGTTGTAACTGTGCTAGAATATATAGACTTTTTAGTAATTTTTGAGCTATTTTGTAAAAAAATTGAGTTATATACTAATATAATATTATTAAACCTAGGTTCCCTCTGCCTACCCTGATACGTGCATGATACAGCGTGAAGCTTAACGCCTTAACGCCCCGTTCGCCGCCATCCCGTCCCTAGATATTTTATTATTTATTTATTTCGTAGTTCGTTATATTTTACAAGTTAAAAGCCTTTCATTTGATATCCATATTAAGTGGGTTTTGAAAAAATTGTAATTCCGCCATTTTATCGCAGCGGCCATTTTGGATTAACAACAATATTGACTATGTATACATAATTGTATTGTCATTAAAATAGAATAACCAAACCAAATTTCAGCTCAATCGGTCACCGCAAGTCAAATAAACCCTTGCATAGAGATTACTGGAAATTCTATGTATAGTAAATAAATGTTTCTATTGTTTATTTTCGTTTTACCTACAAAACACCTAAGCTTTAAAAAATATATACAAGCTTGTATTTCAAATGTTTGTTTATGTTTTGTGTTTGTTTTAGTAATATCATGGTAGAATGGACATTGAGAACGACGCGACGTTTAAAATAACAAACTATATTGATTCTAGTAAATATGCTATAATAAATAAATATGGCCAGTCGTGGTGCAGGGGCACAAAGTTTGCCTGTAAACGACTGATTGTAAGTTCGATCCCCACTCGGGGAAATGAAATATTTATTTAAATACCTATATATTTTCATTTCTTCGCTCTGGTGTCGAGGCAAGGTTCCCTCTGCCTATCCTACTGTGTGCGGGATACAGAGTGAAGCTGATATATTTGATTTTTATTTTTTGTACAATAGGTTACAGAATAAATAATACTAAATCTATTTTAATAAAATTTAACCTAATTAGTAGGTAGATAAAATATTTTCATTGAGTATAGTTGGACAAGCGGAAATGTAACTCTGTTCTCCACTTGCAGCCCGAATTAAAGTTATTTTATGTTGAGTGGCGAAACTAAACGCCAAGCTTTGTCTTTTTAGAAAGGGGAAATGAAAATAATTCCTTTCTAAGTAGGAAGCAGATGCTATTCCACTGAGCCACAATGGCCTCTGATACGATTGTCACCTACTAGTAAATAAATAAAGATCGAAATTAAAAATAAACAAAGAAAATTGAAAGTATACCTTAACGTTTGCGTACAAAATTAAATATATATTCAACATTTGTATATCGCGCGATCTTTGTGGGTTTTATCCTCACTCAGAAAATGATTATAATTAAAATATTTTCATTTTCCCCTTCCAGTAGTTCTAGTGAATGTAGTGAATGTAAATATGAAGCACTAAACAATGCAATGTATTGAAAATTGGGGTAATAATCCGCCAGGAGTGTCTTAATATTAGGTTCCCCCTATTCCGTTTCGTATAAATTTCGAACTCATAATCATCTCGAATTACTTTAATTTCAAGCAAAAGATTTAGATATAATAAATACCTACGAGTATTTATATGAAAAATAATAAAATTTCTTCATAAATAATTTATAATTTGAAGTGACTTTTACACGCTTTGTGAATATTATGACCAAAGTTTTGAGGTAAGCGGTCTCGGGACGCTCCAACTTATGGCTGTAAATTCTACGGAATATTATAAATTATCTTTAAAAAAATGAAATACGAAAATAGAGGCCAGTCATGGCGCAGCGGCATAAGGGTGTGACTGAAACGCACAGAAAGTGTGGGAACGGAGTGTCTTAACACTAGGTTCCCTCTGCCTACCCAGCTGTGTGCGGGATACAGTTTGAAGCTGATTTTGTTTATTTAGGTAGGAGCTAGGTAGATTCGCGCCGCACGGCAGGTGCACGGCAATTTTTTCCGCGCAAATCCTGGATAAAGAGATTCAATTCCTTAAGAATAGGTTTAGGAGTTTCTAAGATTCGCTTTTACAAACAGAAAGACAGATGCATATACCCCATACGGGGGTATACCCCTAAAAAACACTATTATTTTGAAATCACAGGAAAACATTTTAATTTTTTTTATAATTACGTAATAAGTAACGCAGTAAATATTAATTTCATACTTATTTAAAGGGAAAAATAATAACTTAAATTAAGGAAATCGAAATTGAGTGATCCCAAACGTTTTATAAAAAATGTTTAAACATTTTTTTTTTAATATATTTATCCCGCTAAAACATACATAAGAGTAAGTATTCTGCTTACAACGAGCGATAGTTTATGAAAATGCATACTGCTTTAAAGGCCTTGTCTTTGATGAAAAATAGAAAAACTTGAAATGTAATATACAGCGTGTTCGAAAACATAAAAGACTGTATAATACATAATATTATAATTTTTTAAACGACATGGTTTAGTCATATTTCCATTTGAATTTGATCTTAGTATGTCTTTTTAAATAAAACTACCTTCAGAGACTTACCTTTTCATGTTTTTAATATTTTAAATGACGTTTACAATTTTGTTGTTTGTTCAAGACCATAGTAAATAATGTAGTGGTGTTTTTTAAAAGTGTAAAAATTTAAAGAATGACATAGAAATTATACTGTTATCATCCATATTAAGCAGGCCAAAGCCATCTGACAGTAAACACAACAGTCGTGTGTGTCATTTCCTACTTGGAGAAATGAATTATTTTCATTTCCTTGCTCTAGTACCTACACAAATAAAGTGAGGACAAAGTATTATAACACGGGATACAGCATGAGGCTTCCAAAAAATAAATTTCATTACAAGAAATTAGCCACTGATCGTTTAAATGTAATTTTGTTATAAAGCGCGTTATATTATATGTAGAGTGGCGGTCTTTAACGACGTGTTTTGTCTTATTATCGAAGCGACGAAATGAAAATATTTCATTCCACCGAATGAGAATCGAACTGAGACGTAGTGCCACTACGCCACTACGGCCTCGCATATGAAATTTAAAAATAAAAACAGTTTATGCACTTATAGGAACATGCTATATAACGGGGTTGCATGTAAGCTATCAGTGGCTGACTTCTTGTAGCGAAACTTAGCAGGTGGAAGTGCTTTTTGAAGGTAATTACGTTGTTTATTAAAGTAGAAACGACAATGTGTACCATAGCTAATATTAAACAACATTTTTAACACGTAGCCAGGTGGGGGGAGGGGTAACTTAGATACCAAGTATCAAGACATTTCGTTCCTGTTAAGACACTTCCACTCACTTAACGCCGAAATTTGGCTCGTTACCAGTGTGAAGAAATAAAAATATTAAGTATTCCATTCCCCTGAGTAGGAATCGACCACAATCGTCGCGTTTACATTCACACTTGCGCCCCTACACCATATTAGAAAAAAAAGACTTTTGTTAATGCCATATTTTGTTTTAAAAAAGGACTAATTACCATCCTGTCTAGTCAAAATACTATGTTTAGTATAAACCCTATTATATGAAGTAAAGTTTAGTTTTTAAAGCCTTCTTGGAGCGGAAGTAAAAACAAAAGTTAAAATCGTATTAACAAATCCTATATAGCTAAGGTATTTAGTATAAGCTCCTGAATGTAATCAAGAACGCGAGTTCAAATAAACGTAAGTATATATTTTTAACCGACTTCAAAAAAAAGGAGGTTATCAGTTTGACATGTGTTGTATATCTATGTATCTGTATGTAATATTGTTGGAGTTAAGTAACATGGCCTATTTAGGCTTTCAAATTTAAAACGTTGTTTTGAGAAAATAAAAAAAAGATATTTTTGATTTAAATCATGTCATGGAATAGTCTAAGTTTCATCAGAATCGGTTCAGTAGATTTTCATGTATGGGTAACCACGAATTTCTGAGGGAATTATCACTAAAGTTCTTTATAAGAAATGTTTTCACGAAATGAAACACGCGGTTAATATTCTAACGAAAATATTTTAAGAAGGTAAACGTTAGACGGAATTTTTGCCTACATCTCTAAATGCGGGGCATGCGTCAAGATAAAAAGGGTAAAATATGGGGGAATATTGCCAAGATATTCATTATCTTATCCTGCAGAGGCTTATAAGATAAATTTTTATTTTTATGTAGGTATTCTGAAGAAGTTGTTTAAGAATGTTTAACTGTACATACGATGATTATGGGTTCAATTCCCACTCAGGGGCAACTCAACACCTTAACATGGCTCCGTCTGCCCACTCTACTATATGTACGATACAGCGTGAAGCTAAAAAAAAATATCATAGGAAGAGAGAGTCTTAACCGTAGGTTCCCAAGTTCCCTCTGCCTACCCGGCTCTGTGCTGGATACAGCGTAAATAAATATATCAAGCTAATATTGTATTAACTGACAAAAAGCGACAACCTGTGAAGCTAAAAAGAAACCACAAGTCATGGATGCTAACGAAGATTAAATTCTCTGAGAACTTGGTAATGCTCCAAAAGTTACAAAAACGTCGTGATATATGGAAACGGTACGATCGCCTACATAGCTAATGAGATAACAAGATAAAATGGGTGTCATTCTTTTTTCAACTTTACGATGTACTAAAAGTAACTGATTGCCTCGAGTGTGCATCGAACCACCAACTATAGCGCTTACAATCAGACGCTATTCCACTGCGCCACGATGGATGACTGTTTGCAAAGTAGTAAACTCGATAATTTTATTAGTTAATTTAATAAGTTCACGTAATTTATCTGCAGAATAAAAGTAATATATATCCGTTGTTCACTTACTATATTTAGGATTTCGTATCAGGAAAGAAAACTACGGAGCCCTTATCCGTATGTATGTCTGTCCGTCTGTTAAGGTCTTCGTTCCTTTGTGCATTGTTTTTGCCAAAATTTGCATGAATTTCATACAAAACCGCGTAATTATAATTTATAAGGACCTACGATTATAAAAGTTCTCTTATAAGTCAATACACTCTTTTTTCTACATTCAGCCCGGATTCAGGACATTGCAAATTGAGCGGCGGAACTCAACACCGCACTTTGTCAAGTTTTTAAGTAGAACTAATATGAATTGTGATGAAAAAGTGGTGCAACAATCTATTACAATTACAAGACCTCTTTTAAAAAAGCAAAAACTAAAACAAATTTTGAAGAACGAACCTAGTAGCCAACTTTTCGAGACAATGTATGTTCAATCGCGTAACCTAACTCCGCGATATATAAAAAAAAAACAAAATTATAACCTCACAATATAAAGTCCTATTGTACTTTAAAATACTTACAAGATAAGATCGCTACATAAATACACACTCGTACCCGCCTTCCGTGTGTACAAATAATGTGAACACGCAATTCTTGGAGGTTATGTCGCGACGGTTGACAGTATATTTTAAAGTAGGAAGGCTGATATAAAATTGATGTTATGGCGTAGTTAGGGTATTTTTACTATATATTCGACGGCCTCAAGAACAGAAATTTTTGGTGTACTTCTCATCTTATTAGCTTAATTAAGTTTTTATTTATTTAATGTATAACACAACGAGAAAATGTTCAATTAACTAATATTCCAAGTCAAGCAAACGAATGAGATTCATCTCTAAAATATAAATACCTTTTTAAGCTTAAAAGTCACCTTTTCTGTGAGACAAATAACATTAAATACTGCCAAAACCATGCTGGTCACAAACAAAGCTATAAATATTAGTCCGAATCATCGGATAAGTCAATTAAAGGTACAAGGTCACTAGTTCAATTCTTTCTTGTAACTCATATTATATTATATACTTTATTCCTCATAGACAGAGGGTATTCAGGGTCAAGGCACTCCATTCTCTACTTTCCGCCGAGATTTGAAATGAAAGAAGCTCAACGCCGTATTTTTTTAGCATCACGCTGTATACCGCATATGCGGGTAAGTAGAGATAACCTCAGAACCTAATGTTAAAACATTCTGTTCCCATTAAGACACTTTTATTCTCCACTTTTCACCGAACGCTTCCGGCACTGCATGTCGAATGGGGAAGTAGCCCCGAGCTTCGCCTCGATCACAGAATGAGGAAATACAAATATTAAATATTTAATTTCCCCGAGTGGGAATGGAACTCACAACCGCTTACAGTCACACGCTTGTGCCTCACTACAACGGCCTCAATATGCTTCATAATTTGAATTATACACACAATATATAATTGTGCACGTAAATGAAAAAATAATGCAAATTATAACGCTATAAGTGAAGTTTAATTAACATAATATTAATACCGTAAATTAAAATCAATGTTTTCTCTCTCTAGTTCTAGTCTCTCTCTCTGACAGATGACGGACAGTGTAGTTTTTGTAACCGACCTTACCCTTTGGGTACGGATTCCTCAAAAATCCTCCATAATTCCTAAAATATATAAAATCTCAATATAAGTTAAATCGACACAAATCCCCCGTACAAAACACCAAAGCTATAAATACTCGTTTGCAGTTCACACGAATCTACTAGATTCGAGAGCCGATTACCTTGTCAATATGTCGACCCAATTTTGTTGAGTGAAGTACACTTTACCTATACAGAAGGGGTAACACTTTTTTTTCACACCCTGTATAAACGAGGCCTGGCGTGGCGCAAGGTACAAAGGTTCGATTCCCACTTGAGGAAATAAAATATTTAGTATTTTTATTTTCCCGCAACAATAAAAAGCGTGGCGTTGAGTTTCGCCACGCAAAACGCAATATCTTACAAAAATCTAATATAAATATGACCTAGAGCAGGTGTTATTTTTTTATATAAGAATAAATAAAAAACCTTTCCCTTTAGCATAAATTGAATTATTATATCGTAATATTTTATGTATTACTGCCTTATTTATACGCCACTCACATATGAATTGGATCTGTGATAAAATGTAAAGTTACATTTACGGGCAATTATATTAAGCTTATTAATATCATGCCTATAAAATAATGTATAAATATTATAGTATTCCGCATATGGCAGGGTACGCAGAGGGAACCTTTAGACACTTAGTTCCCCACTTCCGAATTTTTGGAGGCATTGCGTGTTGAGTGGCGGAACTCAATATCGGGCTTTTGCCTTGATGCCAGAGCGAAGGAATGAAAATATTAAGAAATAATAATTCATTCCCTCGAGGACGATCGAACCCACAACTATCGCGCTACAATCACACCCTTGTGCTGCACCCCAATGGCCTTTTTATAATTGATATGTATATTATACTTAAACTGCATATATTTTTCTTTAGTCACTTTCCCGCATACAGTTCTATGAAAAATACTCGGAAAACTAACAACTGGAAATTTATTATACAAGTTTACAGAGGCGTGTTCTAATTAAATGTTTTTGTTTGAACTTTTTCTTTACTAAAATTTAAATTATATAATATTTTAGAGACTTTGTGAATAAAATGTTAATGATAATTGCATATATTAATGTTAATGGTTAAGTAAAAACACAGCTTCACGCTGTATCCCGCACTTTGTAGGGTAGAAAGAGAGGGACTTATTTCTAATACTCTCCTTTCCCAATGTTCAATTTTCGAGAGTAGCGTTTAACTAAACAGCTCAACACATAGCATTAGTACACTACAGACCCAGAGCGAGGAAAATAAGATTAATTTAAATAAAAAAAATAATTGTGTGTTTTCTATCCAGGAAATAATAGGATAAAGCACGACGTGGAGTACCGTCACTCAACACGCAATGTCTCGACTACTTTGTGAAGTAAAAATTTAACATTTTACATTGGCGTTGCCATTAAATTAGATTTGCTTTTAAAGTGGTACAATATATGAACGTAACTCATGGCCGTCGTAACGGTGGGGTACAATCTTGCTACAGTTAAAACGAAGGTTGTAGGTTTGACTCCTACTCCGGGGATTGAAATCACCTCGCTCTGGTGTGGAAAGGAAAATATTAAACTTTTCATTACATTACCAGAGTAACGAGGTAAAGCGCAGCGCTGAGTTCCACCATTCAACACGCAATGCTTCTAGAATTCGACAGAATGTGGGGAACTGAAATATGTTAATGGAAACAGACAGTCTTAATACTAGGTTCTCAGGTTCCTTCTGTATACCTTGCTATATGCGGTATACAGAATGAAATTAAAAAAAAACACTTAATTTCGTTATAAGAGCGTGGAAATAAAAATATTAAATATTCCATTCTTCCCAGTGGGAATTGAACCCACAACCGTCGCGTATACAGTTGTACGCTTGTACCCCTGCGTCACAATGATCTAAACCGAAATTCATTGTATACTTCTATTTTAGTCGATATATGTATGTATATACGTTAGGGAATAAACTACTTCTAGTAACGAATGCATGTCACGTTTCAGCCATATTTGACTGTTATATGACTTTTACCTGACTTTGGTCTCAGCTAGCCAATTTATTTCATATAAAATATTGTACAGTGACAATGTCATTATGAAAATGTAAATGTTTTGAGGGTTACGTGTTCAATTCTGATATTTTTTTTTAATATTTTAAGAAAGGATAAAGTGCTGTAAATAAATTAGTGGACATTTAGTATTATTTCTTTAGTCCAATTATATAATAATCTAATTATAAATAAATATACTTAATTTAAGTAAAAGAGACTTATTAAACTATCACATCATACAAAATGCCGACACGTTGCCAATTCAACATCAACATATATATGAAGTGGTCTCAATGCAAAAGCTTTGGAAGCTATTCTTAGAGAGCTTTTAAGAGAAGGCATTATTCCGAATACGTGCGAACTTAGCAAACTTGTGAAATACCCATTATTGGGCCTAGATAGAGAATCTATTGAAAACGCTTCTTAACTCTTAGAAAATGATTTTTTAAGATACTTTCACGCCGTCATTGTGCAGAGATGCAAGCGTGCGATTATAAGCGCGAAGCCAACCGTTGTTGGTTCAATTCCTACTAGGGGGAATGAAATGTTTAATAATTTTATTTCATTGCTCTGGCAACATAAGTGAAGCTAGGTGTTGAATTCCGCCAATCAACACGTAATGCCTTAAGAATTAGGGAAGTGTACTCCGACTGACACCACGCGGACGAAATTTTTACGTTCGACCGCGTAGGCAAATAAAAATAATAAAGAGTTCCATGACTCATGACAGTGTCATGAGATGATAACTTAGAATGTGTTATGATGACACTCTCTTAGTTCCTGGGGTACCTCTGACCGCGACATCAAATGAAGGGTAACGTCGCCTTCCGCGATAAATGAACTATTTAACACATTTCCAAGAAAATAACAATTCAAAATATTTTTTTCAAATCGAACTAGTAGTTCCTGAGATTAGCGCGTTCAACCAAACAAACACTTCAGATTTCTAATGTTAATATAGATTGATGACTTAAAAAGGTCAATAAGAGACTTCAAAAGATCTCATACACTTTAAAACTTGTGACTGAAGAACAACACCATTGTATGGGAAGACTGAAAGCCTAAAGACCACTTGTCAGCTAAAGAGTGTAAAGCGCTGCGGTAGTGTAAATCCAAGGTTAGGTTAGCTGTTTTTGGGTTCCGTACCCAAAGGGTAAGATGGAACCTTATTACTAAGACTCAAGTGTCCCTCGTCTTGCTGTCTGTCACCAGGCTGTATCTCATTAACCGTGATGACAGAAACTAATGATATAAACAGTTGAAATTTACATGATGATATACTTTTTTCGCCACTATAACAATAAATACTAAAAAGAAGAATAAAATTTGAGGAACAAAAGATTTTGATATGGAAACGGAAAATAATACGGAACCCTTTCTGCCCAAATTTGACACGCACTTGGCCAGTTTTTTATTTACATACCTCCCGCATAACAATGTAGGCAGAGACAAATAAAAGAAGGGAAGTGTATAATCACTCTTTCCTCTGTCACCCTGCCATAGAATATTGTACAATATTATAAAGGTCATACTTCTACTTTTATAAACTACAAGGTTATACATGAGAAATGAAGCCTAGTATTTATAATGAACGCCACGGCCACGTTGTCAGTAATCTAATCGTTCCAGGCCAGTGGTTTGAATTAATAATAGAGACAATCGATTCATATTTGTAAACCTGTTTGTATTTTATCGATACAATTGTGTTGACTGTTTGAAATTTTGCTGGAGAAAATTTTCATTCATAAAATAGAGAAAGCACGAAATGATTTTTCTATTAAATAAACTGATGTCTTTGTAACGAAAGAAAATATTGTAAGAATTAAACTGATATAACGGATGTTATAATATATTTTATTAACGATAATTTTATTACCAAAACAAATAAGAAAATAGTTTCCTTTAAAGTTTCATTACTATACTTACGCATAATTATGTGGAAATACAGATTAATAAATGAAGACTCAAATTCAGTAATTTTTTTGTACAAAAAAATAAAATCGTAATATCGAAATGTAAACGGAACCTAATAATAGAGTATGCAATAATTCCCATAAAAATAGGACATAGAGTAAACCATTAATTTTTAAATGCTTTTATATATGGCGCCATGTCGCAGGGGCACAAACTTCCGGCTGTAAGTCGAGTTTCGCTATGGTAACGAGGCAAAGCGCGGCGTTGTATTCCGCCACTCAATGATTTGAAAACTCGGCGTGAGGTGGAGAATGGGTAAGGGTAGAGTCTTAATGGGAACGGAGTGTCTTAACACTAGTTTCCCAGGTTCCCTCTGCCTACTCCACTATGTGCGGAACACAGGCGTAAGGCTAAAACGATGTATATATTTTGATGCCTTTTATTTTACAGTAAGTCTTTGGAATGTATTGAGATAAATCTGTTCTACTTGAAATTACAGACTGACTTTGTTTTTTAGTTCTACTTTCTTGAACTATAGAACTTAAAGCTTTTATCTTTAAAAACTAGTGGTTTAAGTCATGGAGCACGGTGTAGGTACGAGTACATACTATTATTCTGAGCTATTCCATCCTTCAATTCAAAACTATTCGAGGAAATGAATTATTTTTATCTACTCGCTATAGAGTCAATACACAATGTCTTGAATTCGGGAGGAAAGTAGAAAACGGACATTCCGTTGACACTTGACATTAGGTTCTCTCTGCCTACTCTGATATATGCGAGTAAAAATCGAAACGAATCTAACACGTGTACGGTCAAGTTTTATCCTCTTTTGTTTTTTATTTTGCACATAGCGTGGTAGGTAAGGAGAACCTGGGAACCTATTATTAAGACACTTCATTACCATTGAGACATTTCCATTCCTCACTTTTCGCTGAATTCTCGAGGCTAATATTAAATATTTCATACCCCCGAGTGGGAATAGAACCCATAACCGTCACATTTACTGTCGTGCAATTGTGCCTCTGTGCCACGACGACCTCAAAGTAAAAGGTTTTCCTAATGTCAGTTTTTGATTTGAGCTTTTTAGTTTTTACGATCAATTAAATAAAACTGACATTGTATTGAAGTTTTATAGTGCCTTCTAAGTTGGGAGCGTCTTCTAAGCTGGCGCTAGTTAATGTTGTAGTTGGTTTCATTGGTCGATTGCTTTATTTGCTAACGCTACCTTACATTGTGGCAACGTCTGACTGTACACTCTGTCCCCGTGATGTCTAACATTTATGTCGTACTAGAAAAGTACTCATTTTCAATTAAATATTAGAATTCAAAGTATTTTTTTTTTTTTATTAAAAAAACTCAGTGTTAAGACATTCCATTACGCACAACCCGTTCAAATTTCAAGACATTACGTAGTAAGTTTCACTCTCGCCGAGCTTTGCAAAGATTTCTTTTTGTATAAATTAGCGTATAGAATAATCATAATAGGTTAGGCATAGAGGAAATCGAACCCACAACGGTCGAGTTTACATTCAGATGCTGTGCCTCAAATCTGTCAATACAAATTTCATACTTCAATAAAAATACAATATATACAAATGTACCTGTTAAAAATAAGAAATATCAGCCTATTTCAGTACTAATTAAGAAAGTTAATCAAAAGAAGATAGTATTTCAAAAATAATCAATTCCAACGAATGGACTCCTTGTCAAATTACTCTACATTTTGCCAAATCGTAATCATTCGCTTTCAATTTCCTCTCCAACAGTGCCAGTCCAAAATGGGCTTAATTTAGACAGAAAATGTGTAGGTACTTCTTCTTATTTCTTTACGATATATATTATTTTCATTTATATTTAAGATCTTGTAATGGTAATAGTCTTTTTTAAACTTCTCGTTGAGGGCATAAGAAATCTGGGGAACTAGTGATGAGACACTCCATTCCCCACCTTCCGCCAAAATCTCGAGGCATTGTGTATTAAGTGAGGAAACTCAAAGCACCTCTTTACCTTACTCTTAACAGATAAAAAAATATTACGTTTTTCACCGACTTCCTTTTTATGAAAGGAGGTAAATCTCCAAAAATAAAGGCTTTTGAATAGTAAATAGGTATATTTATATCAATATTTGTATTAATCATCAAAAATACAACTATACCATACTAAAAAACAGTATCTAAAATATAGTAATATACGAGTAACACGATATATCTTTCCAAGCGGCAAAGCTGCAGTAAAATTTACATTCACTCTGTACCTACTGATAAGTTGGCAACGAGCAGACGAAATCTCGTTTGACGAATGACATATCTCTAGTTAATAACTTTGAAAGGTTTTTGTTGTTTTTCATCTATATCTATAAATATGATGAAAATGTAACTGATCGCTGTCTGTACGTGGGAGATATGTGGTGAGAAGATCCGGTTGTCTATGCATTGATTTAAATGGTTTAACAAAGATTTAACAACGACTAAATGTTAAGGGTAAGTACTCTTTCCTCTATTGAAGTGGTTTAGGTTTCAATAATATAATTATCTTATTTTTAATATTTAATTTTTAAAATAATAGCAACCAATAAATAAAATTCGCTTACAAAAATTAATATTAAAATTTAAATAACTACGTAAACTAACGTTCAAAATAGTACTACATTATCAACTTTGCAAATTGCTTCATCGTTTGTGGTAATTTATTGGGAATTTCCAGATGCAGTAAGCAGAGCACGTTGCAACTGAATGAAGTAATTAAACAAGTTGAGATGAACGAATGAATGAAAAAAAATCACCTCGGAATGGAAATTGGATTTCGAAAAGAAGAAAATACTGAAAAATATCTAAGTCAACTTTTGCAGTTAAAAATAAGTTATTTAAGTTGTATCTAAGTTAGCTTTTAGTAAAGCAAAGGCATATAAATGCGTGACTGTAAACGTGACAGGGTGTGGGTTCTATTCCCACTCAAGGAAATAAAATAAGCTACGCAAAACGCAATGTTCTCGTTTCGGGTGAAAGTTAGAAAAAACAGAACAAACAATATAAAAATATATTTCCAGCAATAAACGAACACTTTCAATAACTTCTTCCGTAGAGCTTCATAAATATCTGCCCTCTAATATATATTGTATTTAATACATCGAAGTGAAGGTTGCTATAAAATATTCAGATCTGCGTCTAACTTCGTTATAAAAATAACCAGCCCCCAGCGGTTATTATATGCTACTTAAGTATATCAGGCCAGGCCAGTCGTGGCGCAGGGGCATAAAGTGTGGCTGTAACTGTGACTGGTCGTGGGGTACCCACTCGGAAATATTTGTACCCCTTTGTACCCTGCCTACAACCTGGAATACAACGTGAAACTGATTTATTTATTTATTTATTTTAAGTATGTCGATGAAGTGCGTGATTATTAACGCAATGTTTATGGTTTCGATTACCACTTAGGGGATTAATTATTTTTCATTTCTTCTCTTTGGCAACAAGAATAACGTGGTGTTTCAACGCTCAATGCGTAATGTGTCAAAAATTGGGCTTAAGGAACTAAGTGTCAACCCAGAAGGCTTAATAAAAGAAATTGCGCGAATGTTGTGGCTTCGATTCCCCCTTATTTTTAGTTGATAACGCGTGATAGATTATGTATATTAGATTAAGTATATTTAATCTAATCTCAAGACATTCCATTCTCTACTGACCGCCCAAATCGGAGACATTGTATGTCGTATTGCAAAACTTAACGCTACATTTTTCTTTAACAGCGTTTAAAACAATTTTAATATAATCATTTCCTTTATGTGTTTAAAGTCATATGGTCTACTGCGCCTTAGTTCATAATAATAAAATTCCGGTCTACTATTTTATTATCTTATTTTATTGCGAAGAAAATTCGTTTCATTATTACGGCTTAACGTTGTCCTAGTATTCTTTTGAGTGGTTCTCTAAACTATATTAAAACTTATTTTAGACTGTCTGTTGAGTCGGCAACTAAGAGTTAATTAAAAATATATATATTGTTATACCTTTCAGGGAGAGAATAGTAGAAATATTAAAAATAACGCTAATCTTTTTTTAATAGGCTGGCGTGGAGCACGCATGTACTTGATTGTAAATGTAAGGGTTGTCGGTTCGATTTCCACTTGGCGGAATGAAATATTGAATATTTTTATACGTTCTGGTAATAAGAAAAAACGCCGCGATCATTCCCGCCACTCAATACGCAACTTCCTGTATTCGAGTTGAAAATGGATAACGAAATGTCTCGAAAATTTTGGTGGAAAATGGAGATAAAATATTTTTAAACTTAACACATCTTCCCGCTCTAAGACGTAGCGTAGGCACAGAGAATATTGTGTTAGGAGGAATATTGGATTAGGTGTCATTTTTAGCCCGAACGCGAGACTTTGAGTGTGTAGTGGAACTGTCTTGTTACAAGACTTAGCTGATCGGGAAAATGAAAAAAATTAAAAACAATTATTTCCATAAGAATAAAATGAGGACCAGTATAAAAAATTATAATTATTGATGTTAAGTTCATTGCTTAGAAAAAATTAAAAAATAAAAATTTTTAAAACATTAATATTATTGACGTACTCGTATCATACACTACTATACGAGTATATAGTATTAATATAATATTATAATACTATATATAATATTATAATATTGAAATATGTTACGATCCGATTTATCGCCTCTACGGGTGACATGAAAGCTAGCTCTTTTATTCTTGAAGAATAGATATTGCATTTCAACGGAATTCAGACAGCATTCGTGACACTATTTCACGTGGACATAGCATATACATATATATATCTCTATATTTTTTAGCTTCACGCTGTATCCCCCATACAATAGGGTAGGCAAAGGGAACCTACTGTTAAGACAGGCCGTCCCCACTTACCGAAAAAACCAGACCATTGCATGTTGAGTGGCGGAAGTTAACGCCGTACTTTATTTTGTTACCAGAGTAAAATGAAAATATATAATAATTTATTTCCACGACTGGGAAATCAAACCACCAACCGTGTCGTTTATAGTCACACGCCGTGGTACTGGGTCACGACGACCTCATACGACAGATGTTTGTTCTACTTTCTCAAGAACTACTGAACGGATTTGGATGAAACTTTACAGTCACATCAGAATAACAAATAGGTAAACAATTTATGTAAAGTTTTTGTTAATTCGGCTTTAATATAACTACAAGATGAAGCGGGCGAAGCCGCGTTCGGTTTGCTAGTGTGTAATAATTAAACGTGAATATATACTAGCTAAAGATCTCCAGATACTTTAACTATTTAAATTAGCTGTCGCGTGCACTACAGTGCTAGATAGTCACGGCACAGTTGCAATAAAACTCTTTAAATTATATAACACATTCAAATGTGAATAAACATGGAACGAAGAACATATTACTTACCGCAGTTAGAGAGTGTCGGCTGTAAGCGATTTCAAATGTTTTCGCTTTCCAAAGAGAGAAAGAATAAAAATAGTAATATTTCATAAAAACAGGAAAAAAAATGTTTTACGCGTTTTACCGCCTAGCAGGGTAGTGAGACTGTACCTCATTCTCTCTCATCATTTTCAAGATATTATGTGTTCCATTTACGAACTCCATTAGAAAGTAGGAACGGAAGGTTTTAACACAAGGTTCCCAGGCTCTCAATCTACCTACCCAGCTAAAAGAATAGAAAAAAATATAAAATACACTATCCAATAGCGACGAAAGATAGATGAAATAAATAGCTTCACGCTGCATCCCGCATGTACTACCACTAGGTTCCCTTTGACTATACTTCTATTTGTGGGCAGAAACGTAAAATTGCAAAAACAAATGAAATGGTAAATTAATTGATGAATTACATTACTGATGAATGTCTCCGTTTTCATATTGCACAAATATCTAATTTGAAAATTTATCTTAGTAGTGAGTATACAGAATGAGTCAACTTTTCTAAATATACTAAAAACGGATACGGATGCGAGGGGTTCCGTACTTACGCCTTGTGGTTTCCTATTAAAGGAAGATTTAACTATAAGAGTAGCTTACATAAAAAATAAAATGTAGCGATTGTAGCGAAATTTATTTTGAATAGAATTTAAACCCATAATTATCTCAAATGAAGGATATTTTTGAAAAACGTTATTTACATATATAATATTTATTATATATGTAAATAACGTTTTCGTCGCCCTTTTCGTTTTTTACTTTTAATATAACAGAATAAAGGTCGAAATGACATAAAATATTTTTTTAGTGACGTCGTACTTAAGGTACCTATCATATAACTAATACTAACATTTAATACATATCTATATCTGATTTTATTTTATTTCCTTTTATATATTAATCATTCTTCAGTTGTCTGTTGGTCCATCGCAATCAGTGCAAGGGATAGCAAAAAGTTTTCGTTTAGCATAAAAGCTTTTTTGGTCCGAACTTTTATGGGGGTCTATTTATATTGTCGCCCCTATTTATATTTGTTGTATTTGAGTAACGTAATACCAACGTTGGTAAATGATGGATAAAGGGAAAATGTATAATTAAAATTAAATTAAAATGGAAATGTATAATTTGTATACGAATTTAAATAATATAGTGCTTCTTAGGTATGTGAATTACTTTAAAAATTAAGAAATCAGCTTCACGCTGTATCCCGCAATATGAATATATTGTTCATCTGTCATTTTAGGATACCGTATCACAAAGGAAATAAGAAAAAGCTTCCACTTTTTGCAATCACTTTATTGTTCGCCTGTCTGTATGTGTGTCTGTCCGCTTGATAGGATAATATTACCTGCAATTAATATGAAATATCTAAGCATACAGTTTATGTCCTTCAGCACAAAAAGAGCTTCTAATTCAGCGCAATCAAAAGATACGAGTGTTTGTGTGAGCGTTTTTGTCGGATTTTGTATATTAGTCCCCACGTAATCAAAATTTACCTACTAGAATTATTTTGCAACTTCTTGCCAATTAATTATAATTCTAATCTTTGATAATAAGAAAAAGGAAATAACCCGAAATAATAAATCTTTATTTACAGGGAAAAACCATTACAAATTCATTTTTGTACTTCATTTCTTACAAAGTAAATGCATACGGACGCAAACTCACATTTATCAACTTCAAGTCACTTTCCCGTCGACTTACAATCGCGTAATTGGTACGAAACCCTCGGTGAGCGAGAGCGACTCGCATTTCACCGATTTTCATTTTTTTGCACAACATTTTCGGATTTTCCATGATTAAATGAAGATTTCTAAAAATATTCTAGTGTACATATTACATAGAAAATAATTCAAAAATGTTATTTACATTTGTACGAGATCGAGTTTTAAATTACTTTCAAATACGCTTTGAGTGTCATATAACAAACTGTTTTCTGCCTTTAATATAATTTTATATATGTAGAACAAAAATATATGTACTTATTTGCCACCGTGGTGCCGCAGATTGGTGTGGGTTCAGTTGCCAAAATCTGGTAACCCATAATATGGTAAATTAAGTTCATTCATTCAACACACAGGTCTCTAAGCACAACCAAAAATGAGAACGAAGTGTCTCTACACTAGATTCTTTTGTGTCTACCCAGAAATAAACGAAACTAATTCAGACCTATGAAGCTAAAAAATATGTAAAAAACTTTATATGTTTGAGATATTGACTAAACAACGGATGTTCAATGGTCTCTATATAATAAGACAGAGGCAGCATTTTCAATTCTTATACATATTTATATAAGAATTCCTATATTTATATAAGAGTTTCTATATCTATTTTCAATAATATTAACATAGAAATGGAAATTGCGTATAATTTGTAACATGACTAAATCATGTATCATGTGAATAATGAAATGGTAATTTATTTTTCCTGGGTGGGCGTTTATAAATTTACGACAAAGGAAACAATTCTGGATTGGTACTTAAAAATTCTAGAACTAAAGAAATATATTGAGAATATATTTAATTTTACTTTTCATACACAACCGAAAAAATCGACTTTTGTTTTGTAAATACAGCGTGGTAAATAAAATAAAAAAACATTAAAATACAACGAAAATTATAAGCACAGATGTATTCATAAATTACCAAATCAATTCTGACACTCAAATATGTCGAGATTTTCCTTTGGGATTCTCTCGCAAGCGCAAAATCTTGGAAAACTGTCTGCTCTCTTTACAAATGCTGTTATACAAAAGTAATATAACGCAAAATTTTCTTGCTAAATATTTTATTATATTTAAAATGCTATTATGAAAAACTAAGCACTGTCGATGATAGATTAAATCTTTAGGGTTCCGTATCTCAAAAGAAAAACGCAGAACTAATAAGATCACTTTATTGTGCATCTGTCTGTTGGGCTGTCTGTCTGTCATAACCATCTCTGCTCGAGCTCGCGTGGGCGGACCCAGCTGAAATTAATATCAAATATTACCTACAGACCTACTCTCTCGAGGCACAAAAACTACCGCTTTGTCACCCGTAGAAACTTTACTATGGGGAAAAGCATTTTTTAATATACATAATATACAGGATATAATCGATATTCGATTCGACATCATGAGATTTTCGAATCTTATTTTCTATTCTATATCTATTTACATTAAAGTTATTATATATATCATCCTCCAAGTAGGAATTGAATCCACAACCATCGTGCTTACGGTCGCACGCCTGTGCCCTTGCACCACGACGGCTTCAACTAGCTATCATTTAGTTAAAAGATAGGATAGATTTACGAGTTAATTACGGTTTCAGTTTCACTCTAACAATCAAGATATCTGTCTAACATTATAAGAATTAAGTAATAGATTTTAAAATTTAATTTTCTAAGAGCTAAAATATTTAAAAATATCGTAAATCATTAGAAAAAATACTTATTGTAAACGACACTCCCTTTCACTGTCAATTGTATAAACTTTAAGACATGTTTCGGATCGTGAAACCCGAGGTTTAGCTTCACGCTGATTCCCGCATATGGCAAGGTAGACAGAGGGAACCTGGGAAACTAGTGTTAAAGCAGTCCGTTCTCATTACGACACTTCTGTTTACCACTCAAGGTGATTTAACAATTATTTATTCATACAAAATATTTTCATTTATTTTTGTTAGCTTCTTTCCACTGACTCTCTCTACACAAGAAAAAAACAATTAAAGAAGATTTTTAAACAGAAGACTTTTTTAACAACGTAGTAAAAAAAGCTTCTGTTAAAAATAAGTAATCTTTCAATGAATCCATTTGAAATGTACTAGCACAGCAGAAACGTAGAGGGGATTAGATTTTCTTAAAAGACACTTGTCAGCATATCGCAAGATTTATAAGATTCGTCTGACTTTAAATTTATTAACTTTCAGTTTTATTGTAGCGATTAAAAAAAATGTGTCTGCCTGTAAACGCGACGATTGTACTGACTGTTTTAACACTAGGTTCCCTGTCCCTATCCTGCTATATGCGGGATACAACGTTAGCCTGTTATTAATTGCCAATAGTTAACTTAATAATATTAATATTAAAAGTAAATTCCAAATTTGTCTATAAATATCTCTTACATACCTAAATAATCTATATATATAAAAGGACTTGTCCTCACTGACTGAGGTAAGACGCACGCACAGCCGTAACTGCTGATGGTTGAAACGTGCAATTTGGACAGATGTTTACTTTCGTAATCTGGACATCCACTAAGAAGGGATTTTAAAAAATTTCAACCCTAAAGGGGTGAAATAGAGGTTCAAAGTTTGTATGGAAAAAAAATTAAATCGGCACCGATTTTTATAAAATTTGAAATTTATATTTTTAAAGGTATTTAATTGAACACGTATTTCATGGTTTTCTAGAATTCTCCCCCTAAGGGTGCAAATAAGGGGTTGAAAGTTTGTATGGAAAAATCTTTAAATCGCCACCGATTTTTATAAAATTTGAAATTTAGACTCTTAAAAATATTTCATTGAACACATGTTTCGTGGTTTATTAGAATTCACCCCTAATTACGCAAGCGAAGCTGCGCGCGTCCGCTAGTAATTTTATAGTTTAAAAACTAAAAACACATTAATAAGACGAATGTAATGAGCACAAATTCGATATGTTTACTAGTAAACAGTTCCAGGGGCCATCAGCTATCTTCCAACAGACTAGCTCGATGGTACCATAATATTGTATTGTCATCTAATCTACATATAATTTCTAAGTTTCACGACAATACAATAATTAGAAGTGCGTGAACTTTAGATTCCTAGATTTTATTCGACGTAATTAAAGATGTTAGCAGAATTGAAGAAAAAATGCCGTTAATCTTCATGAACTGAGGAGAAAAACTACCCTTAAACTCTACCCCAGAAAAATATTCCCTTTGTTGTACCTCACAAAAATACGTTGTATGAAAAAGATTACAACAAAAAGCATATAACATTACACCATAATCGCTTATTTAGCTTTCGGTCGTGTTTGCTTGTTTACTTTGTAAATAAAATAACGTCCATAGCGTACTATGTCTTCCTATGTATATATGACAGCGTTTACTTGGACTTCGCTGTTCATTTTTTTTGTAGCTTAACGCTGACCTGTACATAGTAAGGTAGGCAAAAGGAACCTGGGAGCCTAATGTTGAGGTACTCCATTCCAATTAAGACACTTCCGTTCGTCACTTTCCGCCGAATTCTGGAGATATTGCGTGTTGAGTGGCGAGGAAATGAAGTCGAGTGTGAATCGAACCCACAACCTGTCGCGTTTACGATGGTGACTAGCCTCTCATGTGCAAATGGAAATAACTAAAATTTATATATGGACATATGACGTACCTGACGTAAGTCAGACCGCAGGTACAATGTATAGACGTATATCGACTATAGATAGCCTTTCTCTATAAATGGACTTTCCAAAACAAAAATAATTTCTAAATTCGAATCCCTATTTTTGAGATTAGCGCGTTAAGCCTCATAAACTGTTTAGATTTTTATTTTTAATATAGATATACACAGTAAAAAGATAAATGGAATGAAACGTAATTTATATGAATGGGTAAAAAGACCTAATTTTTTAACCCTATATGAGTTAGAGCTGCCTAGTTATAAAATTCATACATAAACATGCAATTTCACATTTTTTTAAGATCACAGCTTTTATAAGCAATGTTATTAGAGATATATGATAATGTTTTATTTGGAAAAGTCACTGACAGCTAAAAATCTTACTCAATCAAAACATTTTTTTATTTTGCTGTTTCCGACATAGCAGAGTAGGCAGAGGGAACCTAGAAGGCTAGTGCAACGACACTTCGTTCCCATTAAGATACTTCCGATCTACACTTCCCACCGATTTCTGGAGGCATTGCGTACTGAGTGGCGGAACTCAACCTCGCGCGTTGCCTCTATTTTATTTCCTATTCAAAACTACAACCTGTCACGTTTATAGTCGCTCGTTAGCACCCCTGCCTACGCCAAGACTGACATCTTATTAATTTATATTTGATTTTGAACTTAAATTTTTAATTTATTAATTTTTTATTTTTTTTTGTTGTGACTTACGTACATTGTGAAAAGTAAAGAATTTAAGTTCATATTGTTATAATTAACTGCTTTAATTAACATACATCGCAAAATTTAATTTATTAAACTTATGTTTTACTAACATTTTTTGTAAGAGAGAAAGAAGTAGCTAAAAAAAAGTAATAAGTGGCCTAGTAATAAATAATAATTATAAATATATGTCAAGAAGGATAATGATAGGTTCAAGTATCCCCCATATAGCAAGATAGGGAGGAACAGCTTAGCGCCTGCCGCCCAGTATAAGGACACTTGTTCCACCCAATAATATTATATTCTATCATATCAAAAAAAATTCTAAAACCTATACAGTTTTACACAATTTTAAAGTCCACTTGAGCTATTAATAAAATATCAATATTACAATTATAATCGTATATACACAACATTAGTGTAAATATCCAATAAACTTATTTTTTCATAACCTCTATTATGTATTCTTTATTTAAACATAAAGTTAGTGACTAAACTCTATATTCTCTGTTATTATATCTCTATTCAATTATAATATATAGGAATCGCCACTTACCTATGCATTATAACGTCCTTTCACTAAGAAAGCCGGTGGCGTACTAACGCTCGGAGTAACAGGGGTGGTTTTAGATGTACATAGAGCTGTTTATTTATGTTAGATGAAATTGATCGAGAAATATTTGTATTGTGACAGAGTTTATTTTCTGTTTTTATTGATATCGTTTTTTTTTTCATTTACTTTGAAAAAGGGATATTTTTTTACTTTTTATGGTTTCACGCTGTAACACGCATATTGGGAGAGAGCTTAAGCCTTAAAATTCCATTCCACCCAATTCTCGAGACCTTCAGTATTAAGTGGCGGGACATAGATCACGCGTTGTCTTTATAAAAGAGTGAGAAGATTGAAAATAATATATATAAATACAATCCCTGTAGTGGGGATCGAACCAACAATTTTTGTACAAACATAATTAGGTATGAGTCGAGTCATCTTGATGAAATGGAAATAATTAAGAGTTATTTACGCATATGACATTCTAAGTGGCCGAAGTCTAACCCCAAATAAAATAGGCTTCATCAAAGATTTAAGTGGTGTCTTTTGCTTCCATTTAATGGACAAAACAACCCAAATAAAACTCTTCAGATAGATAATATTAAAATTAAGATAAGATCAAGAAAATAGTGTATTAAACCTCCAAGTTATAGCATCTCAAGTAATTATTCGTATTGAGTTTGCAACAGTAGCTGAGCCGCGCGCCCGCCCACCCAGCAACAGTTTGCCGTGGGGTTGCTATATACAAAATTACCCTAATTATTAGGTATCTTGATATATTAATAATAATATATCAAGGTCATCATTAGATTAGTTTTAGTTTAAACAGTTTAAAATATATCGTGGTATAATACTCATTGGTAGCGACGTTTATGGATTTCTTTTCTACTGTTTTATGCTTAATACAATGTCATTTTCCTTTCATATGAAGAAAATATATAGTGTTCAATTTGGAAATTGGAAAAAAGAGTGAAATGAGTCTTCTTTTTCATTTTATGTAGGCAATGCTTAACATAAAGATAATTATTTTTCTCGTATTATTAAAGATTATTTCATTTTTACAGACGTTACGTGTGTGATAAACTATCAAAAATTGTTTATCAAAAATCATCGTGTGCTAGAGTTAAGCACATTCATACTATTTCAAACTAGCGACTACGTTTATATAATTAAAAAATAAAGTTAAATATTAGATTTCTAAACCTTAGGATTGTCGTTAACAAGATCTTATTCGGACTTATAAAATATAGAAAAATATAGAATATAGAAACTTATAAGCCCTAATTAATATTACAAGTAAAATTTTTCAAGCAGGCAATATTCTCATTTCCATAGAAAACCGATCATAACACGACTAATTGGACGTATCTTGTGTACTCATACAATTTACTACTTAATACCAACACTTTTCATTTGTCGTGTTATAATGGAACCTGTATTTATTAGAACATGCTAAATAAGACTTTATTTTAATAATAATAACGTTCTATCTTGATTGATAAGAAGGTTTTTCATGAGAAAAATTGATACGAAGGGTATAATTGCAATAAATTTCAATCTTAACCCCATGCAAATAAAGTTTAATTTCAAAATACCTTAAGTTGATTAGATATCTTATCTTATTAATATCTTAAAAAAGTACTTTAATATATAAAAAATAAGGTTCAATTTCAAACGGCAGCGTTAGCAAATAGCATCAATCATACCGGTATTATATCACTACGGTTTTACCAAGACGCTGACACCCGTTAACACTAGAAGTGCCGAAGATTGAGACCCCCCTAGAACCGCCGTCGTGACAAATTTGTCCCATTCTACTTATTATGTTGATTGTTGGTATAATACAAAAAAAATATTATTAAAATAAATCGTAAAGTATGTAGACCATCTTTAATAATCAATTCTTATTATTTAACAAACATAAAAGTACCAAAAAACAAAACACAAAGAAAGAATCAAATATTTCAAATACGTTTTAAGGTCGTGACAACTAACTGAATAACTCTTACAAAATTATAAGTTATTGAAATTAGTTAATATTATTATTAGGCCAAGTAATGCATTAATATATTCTTCATCAGTGATACATCACAGATGATGATGATGATGATGAACATTGCGTGGTAATGCCTCCAGAATTTGGCGGAAAATGCCAGCGGAGTGCATAGCACTAGGTTCCCAGGTTCCCTCTACCTACCCTACAATTGTCCACATTTGGTATCTAGTGTTTTTTCTGAAATTCAAGCCTAGCTTAGTCATCCTTTCATCTGATACCTCACTTGAACTAGCGGCAAAATTTAGTATTGACACCAATTTTACCCTACTTTTCAGGCTATTATTTTTTAAGATTTATACATAAATGTATAGTCAGATTTTTTCAGATTTTTTCCTGTACTTGTACTACATGTAGATGCTAGCTGCCAAATTTCATAATTCTAAGTTCACTGAAAGTACCTTATTAATTTGATTCCCTTTATAGTGTCGAAATACACGTTTTTTACTATGTAAATGGTCATATCTTTTTTTAAGGGCGCTTTTTCAGGAAATTAAGGGACTGTAGATCGTCATATAGTTGATATTCATATACTCATATGAATATCAACTCGATTTCTCCAAGCATTCCTGAAATAAAGGCACAGACAGACGGATGGACAAAAAAATGATCTTATAAGGGTTTTTTTTTCCTTAAAAGCTACAGAACCCTAAAAACTTAGGCATTGACTGCTAAACCTACTATTCAATTTTTTTCCGCCCCCGCATCGCCCTTTCACCTCCACCTCGTCCCCGAGGCATGAAAATATGTCAAATTATACCCTCAAATAACAAAATAATAATGGCGGGACAAAAATGACCCAGCGGCAATTCTAGGTAAATCTAATTTTTTTTCAAAAAGTATGACTGCTATAAAACTATTTATATCTTTAATTAAATAAAGGTGTAAAATTGGTAATAGTAAAAAAATTTCATCTACATAAATTAACAAATAAAAAAGTTATATACAATCAAACTTGCGTTTGGGTCAAAAATGGGACGGGGGCGCTTCTAGTGTTAAGTGTTGGATGAGAATATACTCGTATATCTTTCTAAATTTTCTCTCATTAATGGAGAAAAAGTAGACCTAATAACGACAAAACACTCTGTATTTTATATTTATTACATTTATTAATTTTTTTTCTATCAACAATTCAAATAGACACGGTCGTGAAAAATGAAATTTAGTTTGTGATTAGGTTAGGGAGCAGATATAGAGATGCGTGGAAAAGGACTTCCCGAAACTCCTTCTAGTTGAAGAAAAACTGGGATTTTCTTACGTGTTAAAGTTAATGTAAAGAAAGTTGCGGGCATGACTAGTACAGTAAAGTAAAAATAAATAAATTAATTTTTAACAAAAAGAAAAACCGACTTCTAACAAGGAACTAATAAATTAATTTTTAACAAAAACAAAAACCGACTTCTAACACAACGAACTAAAAAGTGAAAAATATTTATACAAAGATTTTATAATTTTGAAGTCGGTGGCAAGTAAAACAAACAGGCTTAGTAATTAGATATTGTAGTAAAGGTGTTGTAGCATTAGCTTGACACCGACTTCAAAATTATAAAATCTTTGTATAATTATTTTTCACTTTTTAGTTCGTTGTGTTAGAAGTCGGTTTTTGTTTTTGTTAAAAATTAATTTATTTTACGATTTTTAGTGATGGGTAGATCTTAAAATGATGCTTCTTAAACGAGTGGTGATGGTGGTGGTAGTGGTTGTCAACGAGTGGTTGTGGTTGTCCTATGTAAAACTTTATTTAATTAGGTATTATTTTTGTGCAAAGTTACATTTTGGTATATTGACAAGAACATACATAAAAAGTATTCGAGCGAATTGAGAATCTCCCTTTTTTGAAGTTGGTTCAAAATGAGAACATCCTGTTTTTTGAGGTTGGTTGAAAAGAAATGCAACGATCAGGAATCTCACCTCTGACATCAATTTAAAAAGTTTTTGCTTGTAACTATTACAGTATAATCAATTTTTTACCAAAAAAAAAACAAACTTTCCAAATTTTCACCGGATTCCATAATCGGAACCTAACCAAACTTTCACCAAATTATCCTTGAAGTGTATCCTTTCAAATAAAAAAAGAATCATCAAAATCGGTTAGCGCGACA